>WSXT02187862.1:715-20234 GCA_011762715.2 Neuroterus valhalla | reverse complement strand
ACTAGTGAATAATCGTCAATTTCGTTCATTTTTTTCGGGCGTATAATGTCTAAATTCCACGCGATTGTGGGACAAAAGACCTTTTTTGGTTCTGTAGTCAGCATGAATATCTCATGTTTTCAAGAGAAATAATTTTTGAAAAGAAATCTTCTCAAATATCCTCAAAAAGTTTATTTTTACGAAATATGATTCGGAACTCTCCAGACAAATAAATTCCCAACAAAAATTTCTAAACAACAAAAAATCAGTTTTAAACCATTATAACAATGCATTTGGAATAGAAGAAGAACATAGATGCAAATTAGACATTTAGTAAAAAAACTAATATTTTGTAGGTTAGTCTCCAAATGTAAGGGTACATTTTTGGGCTAATGCTTTTAAAAGATGCTTCTCGATGGTGCTGAAAAATAGATAGGTAGACTTATAAAAATTTGATTCCATAAAATCCCCTCGAGTTCTGCTTGAAGGAGCGAATACCAAGTCGGGCGTCCTAGACTCTAGAGCCAGGGACGTCAAAGTTGAAGATGACTGATTCTAGTAGAGTCTCCGGTCCTAAATCAAAGGTTTTCCTCCTCCCAGCTTCTTTTCGTCTTTTCTCATCGACAGGAAAGTCCAGTCAAGCATCGATCTGCCTAAAGGTTAGCTGTTAGCTCTGCCGTTCCGATAAGTATAAGATTTATTAGGAGTCAGTTCGAGGTCGGATCGAATCCCACTGCCAGATCCCAGAAATGTACGGTAATTTGGAATTACGGAGGAATCGGTTCGATAGGAAAAAAACTTAATTCATCGTACATGGAAGCAGAGATGGTCCACATTTCTATCTATCGTAATCGGTAGGTAATAAATCAAACTCTAGGTTCGGCCACCACTCAACAGCTTCGCTGTGAGTTTGGTAAGTTCCCTGGGCAGGCGAGAAAAGAGTTCCTCTCTCTGTCTCTAACGAACTACCAATTTCGCTCGCTAATTTGCTCCTCCCTTCTTCGTTTTGGTTAAAAGGAATGAGAAACTTTTCCCAATAACCTTTAATCATTTCTCCCTTTCTGCTCGAAAGTTTATCACGCAAGAGTTATTTACTCATTTTTGAAATTTCTCCGTATCTGCCTCCCTATCAATAAGTCCATACCATTGATTGAACTTTTCTAGGTTCAACAATTTTCAAGCATTCTTTTTTTGTCACTTTTTTGAGAAACAGTCACAAACAGGTCAGCGTAACGCTGAAACACTCTCAGGGGAAGTGCGGGCTTCCCCGTCTCTGACTCTCTTTCCCCACTGAGAGCGGTGTGTAGTGGTGTATAGCGGCATCTGGCACATGAGTACGACGTGTTTGCGTTACATGGTTCAGAAGATGTATTATTTATTGGAGGAATGAAAGAAAAATGATTAACAATGTAAGAAAACAAAATAATGACGGTGTCATTTTTATATTTTCGATTATTTGCAATGATTAGTTCTTGAGAATCACATTTATTATTGAATATAATCTGATTGAATATGAGAGGGATTAATTAAGAATTTGGGGAAGTTTGAATTATTCGCTCAAATAGTCTAATTATCTTGAGTGATTGTTCGAATAAGAGAAACTTAAATTTCCAGCATATAGATATCTGTATTGTCAATAGCACTCCTGCTCTCTCCATTTGGTATAACTTTTCGCCAGTTTCGAGTTATGATTTATAGGTGTTGTCCAGAGAACATCGATACTTTTGTTCAAAGTTTGAGCCATTCCACATCCTATGAACTCTAATTGCACGTAACTAATGACAACTAACGAACGCCACGTCCGACATCATTATGATTTGTTGCTCCTGAGAGTTCATAGGATTTTCCCATTATCTGATGAAAAAAGTGTCGATTCCATGGGATGGATAGAGAATGGCGGGGTTTGATTACCAGCAAGTTTTTGAGTGTGAATAAAAATTTCAATATTCAATACAGTGATGGGTAAATTATTTATTAAAATGAAGTAGGTACAAGATACCATTATTGTTTATTTATTACCGTTATTACCGTGAAAAAGGAATTGATATGTAAAGATTTGAAAGTGGAATTGACATTTGGAAGTCATAATAAAACGAGTTATTATTGGTTGAGCTACACTCTAAGGAAGGCCTCCATTCTCCTGCAGTTTTGTCTTTAAGAAGTTAAAGAGCAAATTTGGTCCTGCGAACTGCTGAGGAAGACTTTTTAAAAAATTATATTTGTACAAAGTAATTTAGCTTCATCAAAGAAAAACTTGAATTAAAAGAAAGAAATCTAGGTGTAACCACAAAAAAAAAAGAATTTCCATCAAAACAAACAATTTTTTACTATATAAAATTTTAGCGCAAGTTAAAAGGGCAAATATGAGGTACTCGTCCTCGTATAATTATGCAGCTTTGCCGATTAGAGATTCTTTTATATTGAAGTTTGTCAATTACACAAAAAAATATTAACAACACATTTCGTAACTTCAATCCAAATAAAATGAAAACTCAATTTGAGTTTTAATTATGTTTCAATAAATTGCTAATAAAATTCAAAAGAATAAAAAAAAATCCAACTAAAACCCTATAGAAAACCATCGAGAATCTGAATAAAATCTTTATATAATGTTTATTGAAATTCCTGTTCAATTTTTCGCAAATAAGCCAGAATAAAAGTTGTGGTATTTTCTTTTCGAAAATGTCTAAATGGAATTTGAATGAAATACGAATGCAATCTGAATAGAATCTGAAAAAAGTCCAAGTTGTATGCAAATGAAATACGAATAAAGCTGGATTCATTTATCATTATTTTTTTACGAAAATTACGATATTTACTTTTTAAGTTAGTTTTGTATTTTAAGAATGGGCGTGTCTATCTGAACCAAAAAAACTCCGTCTATTTGTACGGCAATTTCGGTGCACATTGAAAAAAATTCTCCACCAAATAGTTCAACTTTCATCTGAAAAGGATAAATTTTCGAACGAAACAGTTGAATTTTCAACCAGAAAAGATAAATTGCTAATAAAAAATGGCATAAGTATATTTTCAGTTGGTAAATTTTTTTCACCCAAAAACAAACCTTTCTGACAAAATATAAGAATTTCCAACGAAGAAAAAAAAATATTTTATAGAAAATTGCCTATTTTTTAACAAAGGATATTTTTATTAGCTTTATAACGTAGTTCAACTTTCAACCACGAAATGTTTCAACCAAAAAGTTCAATTCTCAAGCCAAAAAAAAAACGAATTCTTACAAATAGTTGAATTTTTAGCAACGATAGTTAATTTTCAATCTAAAGAGACAAATTTCTGGCATACAGATAATTTTGCACCGAAAAGGATGACTCTTTATCAAAAATCTTCAATCACTCAGATTGACTTTCTTCGAAGGAAGGCGAACTTTCAACAAAAAATCAGAATTTTCAACAACAAGAAAAATAAATCTTCAACTAAGTAGTTAATCCTGAAGACGATTTGTCAATTCTTAACAAAACAGGTAAAATTAATATAAGATAATAAATCTTCAACCAAAACAATGACTATCATAATGTAGGTCAACTTTCAACAACAAAACGTTTAAACCAAAAAGTTCGATTCTCCAACGAAAGAGACGGATTTCTCACAAAATGGTTGAATTTCCATCAGCAAAAGTTAATTTTCAACCCAAGGAGACAAATTTGCAACAAAAGGATAATTTACACATAAAAAGGATGACTCTTTAACAAAATTGTTGGAATTTCTAATCAAAAATATTTATTTTCAATAAAGCAGTTCATTCATCCACCGAAAAGGATAACATTCAACTGAATAGATGAAGTTCTAACCATAAATATGAATTTTTATCCAAAAAGATTGTTTAATTCAAAAAAGACGAATTTTCAACCAAATAATTAAATTTATTACTGAAAATGATTAATTTTAACCAAATTGTTGGAATTAAAAAGAGAAAGATAAATTCCTCAACAAATGAGTTGTTTTTTAACCCAAAAAGGCAAACTTTCAACGAAGCAGTTAATTATTTGAAAAAAATTCATTTTCTATCAGAATTGTTTAATTTTGAACAAAGTTATTGAATTATTGACCGAAAAAATTACTGTTTGAACAATAATAGTTATATTCTTGACCAAAGAAATAAATTTGCAACTGGAATATTTCAAACAAAAACAAAATTTCTAATTGAGAAAAAAAGGATATTCAACACTGAAATCAATTCGTTGTCTCTCTGAATGTGTTTTTATAGATTTTTTAATGATTGTACTTCCAGGTTTAGAGCACTATTGCAATTTCCCTATAGTAAGCCTACATTATAGATTTCGAAGGTAACAAAAAAAAATGTACTGTTCCTTTGAAGAATACAAGTAGTTATGTATTAGTAACTTGATTTTTCAAGTAACTTCGTTACCACTGTCGTTACTAACAAAACTGAATATAATAGTATTATAAATCACAATATAGGTGCATTCTGTGAACAAAATATTTCCAATTCCAAAAAGATCACGAAATTTTAATTCTGTATGACCTAATAGTTTCTACTAATCAATTTTGTGAAGCCAATTATAAAAACAAGTAATTTAGTATTATAGTTCAGTGATGGTTTATTTTTCTGGATTTTCTTCCTCGTTAGGGTTCATAATTTAAAAGCTTCAGTTTCATTAAATTATCTACTTTCCACCTGTTTGCTATTCTCTCAAAATTCGCTTTAAATGACCTACTGGTCTCAGGCTAAGTGCAGGAGCGCATTAACGATAAATTTTGGGTTTGCATACCGATATCCTTGATGCAAATTGAAAATTCGAATGAATTTTATCTAACACTAAGTTATGTCGGGGTCGATAAGAATAAATTATGTATGAGATTTGATACTAGTCTGAATGGATTCTGATACTAAACATAATAGGGTACCAATAATTATTCCATTATAACCTACAATGTGTATAGTGTGTGCACTATGCATGATATTCTGCGAATATATCAATTAATTTGAATATGAATTACTAAATTCAATTCATAGAAGAACAAAAAAATATTTTAAAAAATTAATAAAATGGAAAACGGACTCTGCATTTGTCCACGTCGAAGTACGATCGTACCGGGATTTATTTAGGTTATTTATGAAGCTCATATCCATTCATCAAATCACAGCTATTGTGGCATCGTTTTGTGCAGGATGTGATTTTCTCGACCAGACTACACCTTTTTTCTATTAGATTTCCGCTGGAAATCGGTCCATTTTTTATGATGCGTTCAAACCAGTCATTGTTTACTTGAAATGCGAGAATTTGATCGACATGCACCATGACTGTGCGATTAATAGGAAAAGGTAAATCAAAAAAATGTATGACAATGGATTTTTACTGTTGAGTAATCGATATTAATATCCAGATGCAATTTATGTTACAGGGGGAAACTCCCTACAGTGGATAGCAAAAATTTGTAAATTGCAGTAAATATAAAGTGCAATTTAAATTAAGGATTTTTTATGGCATATATTGAGTTGATGTATTTATCGATAGAATATATTTTTTGTCTACACTACTTTTAAATGAAACAGAAAAGTGCTATAATTACAATTTCAAATAAAATTAGCAAAAATATAAGGCTAGTAATTTGGCTATTATTTCACGGTACCTCTTACAGTGGATAGGTTAAATGTGAGGTTATGATTGTCATGAATCACACCAGGCAGGTGACAGTGAAAACTAAAAGTGACGGAAATGTTGAACGTAGCCGAGTGGCGGCGCTGGCTGTACTTTTAGGTGGCATGGCCAATTCAACCATTTTCTTTCTCCGTCTTATGTAACAGAATTGATTTGTTTTGATCTTGCAGTAAACATTTTTGGTTGAACTATTAAGGTGGTTTTATCACAATTAGAAATGCCATCTTCCTCAAACTTTGAAGACTTGAAGTTTATAAATAAATGAAAATCTGCAAAGTTTCAGGTCAATAAATAATAATAATTCTTTGAATAATATTCTATTTATTACTATTTAGATATTGTTCACATACACAGTTTTCAATTCTCCAACTTTATAATATTTATTTATTCTAGAAATCCTATTCTTTATAATATGAATCGTTAGAAGTATTCGAAATATTTTTATAACATAATCAATTTTTATTGATGTCTTCATTTTTCACAGTTTTATCATAACGAAACAATATTTTGTCAAATTTTTAAAAAGAAATATAAACTTTTGTTATTTATTCTATCAAAGGTCTAAATTCAAAAATCAATATAAATGTCATGAATATATCAAGTTAATTTTAATCTACTATTTTCATAGTTCACGATATTTACATATGTCAATGCTACAAATTAAATACATTTTTAGAATTATTGTATGTATTCTGTGAGAAACGTATCCGTATATTGTCATAAAAATGACAGTATTTTCAATTTTTCATTAGGACCTTTCAATTTATTAGATATAAAAAAAAGAAAAAAATGATAAATTATTATAATACAAGTATAATGATAATTATATTATAATATTATAATATTATTGTTTTTATTATATTATTATTATTATTTCATCATTATTTTTGTATTAACTATGAAATTTGTTTTGAAAATATTACAAAATATTGTTACAAGATAGATACATGGGAAAAAACGTGTTCTAATAATTTAAAAAAATCAAATTTGAATTTTCCCTATGCTATAGAATCATTATCGGCCTAATAGAGCAGCCAACGCTGCAGTGCGGCTGCGGCCAGATCCCACGTCACATTATACAGGACTTTATAGGAGTGCCACCTGCCTGAATCATACCAACTTTCCTGCGTCAAAAGTAACTAGAAAATACCTTTAGGAATTGAAAATGTTCATCACCTGATTCTGAGATGGAGCCTTTACCAACCCCTGAGTTCGAAAAATCTCTATAATTCTTCGCTAAAAATCTACTGTGGGAATGACGCTGATATCCACAGTAAGGAAACAAGAGTCTCAAGAAATATGCTTAAAACAATTATTAAAAACAGAATATATAATTCTATGGTTAAGCGAATTGCAGTTTATTCACCAAGAAATATTTATGTATATATTATTAAATGAAATTGCTCTGGGAGTATTTTATTTACTTTGAACAAATTACTAACGTACACGATAAAGTAATTACACGATAATGGTTGAAAACCATTCATTTTCGTTATATTGGTTATTATAATTAACAAAAACACGTAAATCTGTTTTGAGATGCATTTTTGTCATTAATAATTATACGGAATCTGCAAATTAAATTTAGTTTTGGCGTTTTTTTTTTATTTACAAATATCCACTGTATGAAGCTATCCACTGTAGGGAATCTTCCCCTAAGGTAAATTCAATTATTCACTGGTTCATATCCGGCTCGAAGGACTAGATGTTAAGAATTTATCTGATGCTGCTGGCTTTCGTAATGGTCGAGTTTGGATTCGAGTTGCAGCTGCGGTTTCGCGGAGTTTTGTGTCCTTCCTTGCCCTCACCAGGGCAAGCGGAGATGGGAGCTCCACGGCTTTTTTAGAGCGTCAGTAAAAGTGTCAACTAGTAAAAGCTCCTGACATTTAAGAGTCCGGTGAGTACTGCTATCTTCTAGGGAATTGATACGTGCTTCCCATTCTTATGAGTTGATTTCCCGACTCGATCGTCTCCGGTGTTGTGGAGGTGACGAGTCGGGAAATCAACTCATAAGAATGGAAAGCACGCATCAATTCCCTAGAAGATAGCAGTACTCACCAGATTTCTAGATGTCAGCCCTTACTGATGCTCTAAAAAAGCCTGCAGCTGCAATCTTCAGCTGTCCTGGTGAGCGTCGAGAGAAGCGAGCACCTGCCCTGGCTCCTGGGTGGCAGAGCGTCCGAACGCCGGCCTCCCCACTCCTGCCGGTTGATACAGGGAAAACTCAAAACAAGAGAGAACCTTTGAAAGACACAAACCTCCGGGAAACCGCAGCTGCAAGTCGAATCCAAACTCGACCGTTACGGAAGCCAGCAGCTGCAGATAAATTATTAACATGACACATCAACAATTATGAATTCTCTATTGAATCTCTTTTTTATTAATTTCATTAATTTTAACGTTCTAAAGTTATATTTATTGTTATAAACAATGGAAGTTCAAATTTCAATCAACACTACCCAAATAGAATTGTAGAGAATCCTTTACAGACTTGAATGAGGTCTTCCTCATTGGGATTAGATCAGAATTGTAACTTTTCCCCAACAAGAAAGAGAAAACTGAAACTCTAAATAACTTCTGATTAATGAACAATTTCAGCCTTAAATGTTTTTTTCTGAAGCACATTTAGAAACCTTCAAAATACGCAGCAATTATTATCGATAGATATATTTTAGTCAATATTTTAAATCATTATAAAGATTATCGAATTTTTGGATTGACTATACGTAGTGTAGATCCCTAAATTTGGGTCTCTAATAACTGTCTTTTCTGAGAATAAGAATTTAATCTCATCTGTCTCATTTACGATCGCCGGATAGAATCAGTTTTAAGGCAAATAGATGAAGACGTTATCTGTTTATTGAAGAGTGCCGGCCACGGAAGTTTAAGTGGATGCAGTTTGCACTGCTTGCGTTTTTTCACAAAATTCACCGAGATTTGCATCTTTGGTGGATTTTTAATGGAAACCCAACTCGCGTTTGATGTTTTTTTTTCCTTACTCGAGAAGTAAAGTGCATCACCGTGATTATGCATTCCAGCTTCACTGCCACATACACGTGCATTAAATGGAATGAAATTTCGTACAGGCTACTTGAACTCTAGTGTACACTGTACATACCATACTACAATGTCATTCCATATTAAATTGTCTCAAAAAGTATGTGTATTGATTTAAAAACGTTGACAGGGCTCGAATCTTGAGACTTTTTTCTTTACATTTTTTAACAATTTATAATTAAAGATGTTATTTTTGTTTGACCAGGGTAATTCATTTATTAATTTTAGATGGTAATTTTATGTTATGGGCTATGCCACTTTGGTTGCCCGAAAATGGGGGACATCGAACAAAATTCGATGATAACAAAAATAATAAGAACGAAAATCTTTAATAATTCCAAATTAACGTGGGCCTTTTTGTGCTTTTCCATAAATAAATGCCCTTCTCTTTTTTTTCATTCACAAAAAAATTCAAGTATAGCTAGATAAATTTTTGAATGCAAAAGCTAATTGCTTTGATCGTTTTGAGAAGGAGGCATGAATCTAGTTTTAGGTTTCCCTTTCCTGCGGTTAAATGTAATCCATCTCTAAAGTATACAGTCAACATATCAAATTTTAAGTCCTTTTTTTGAGAAATTCGACTAAATGAAAGTCGTAGATTTCTCCGTAACAGAGATAATTCTAGAAAATAAAATGATTCAAGCACTGGCACTAATAAAATACAAGAAAAACTTCACTTATATTCAATAATCAATGCAAGCATGTTATGCTAGTAGACGCTCAGCCGCCATGAAACCAGATTAGGTTAGATGCTTGTGAGCGTGTGCTGGAGAAGGAGCGCACTCATTGGTCGAAGACGGAGCGCAAATAAAGAGGGATAACCAATGGAAACTGAATCACGTGATCAGTGGCTATTCGCGCGAAATTCAAATCTGTCTCTTTCAGTATTTGTCTGGCCTATGGTTTTTCCCTCACGTTTTTTATCATTTGATTTATTTAGGGCTAAGCGCGATCCTGTCTAGGGGCACATTAGGGGAAGTAATTTTAATTAAAAATGTTGCCATGTCTGGACCACAATAGGTCCCTGTTAGGGCCGCCCTCATGAGGGAAAGCTCTTAAGGTCCTTGACAAAGCCCCAATATTGATAGGGACCATTATGACGATTTCCACACGGATAATCGAATCTTTTTAGTTTTCCTCGTAATTTAATTATTTCGATAAGTCAGAAATGAAAATTTTTAACCAAAAAAAGATGTCCCTTTTTAATTGAAAGCATTAAATAAATAATATACAGGCAAAGACAATTAAGAATTCCACCGTACAAATACGAGAAAAACACGCTTTCTTTTTGGAAATTAGAGATCTTATCATTTGATCTGAAGAACTTAACGTTCCTTCAGTCTGATTATACAACTTTTTAAATGTATCTATACTTTATGAGAGGAAGAATTTTCCTTTTTTCCCACCATAAGGGAAGGTTTTTGCAGATTGTGTGATCTGTGAGTTTTCTGCTAACTCAAGTTTGATAATCGAACTGGAAGAAGCCCAAACATACAGGAAGAATTGTTTTTCCAATTTTTTTCAAAAAAATGTATTCATCGCGTTTTATTTGTTGAAGAGTGTTATTTTCTTTCTCCTCAATTATCTGACTTGAGACAGGGAAGTTTAGAAATTAATCCTAGTGTTTATTTTAGGGCAAGGAGTTCCAATAATAAAATGGGAACGTTTCAAAATTAGTATAATTCCGATTTAGAAGAGAGGGAATTGAGAAAAAGTCACTTCCAATCTGAAATTTGTCACAATTTGAAAGTCCCCTCTTCTTAATTTCAAATTTAGAGAGTATGTACTTCAAGCAGAGTATTGTTCGTTGTAGATTCATAATTTTTTAGTTAGAAAATCAACTACTTGGTTGAAAGTTGAACCATTTTGTTGAAAATTAAATTTTTTTGTTGAAGGTGCATTATTTTAATTAAAAATTTTTGGATATTAGCCTACTCTGGTCAAAATTGCTTTACTTTTTTCTGTTGAAAATTCAGGTATTTCAGTTGAACATTGATTTTGTAATTTTAAAATTGAACGATTTCTTCGAAAATTTATGTATTTTGTGGAAAATCCCCCTTCTTTTGTAGAAAATTGATCTTTATGGGTAAAAATTCATGATTTTACCTGAAAATTCATTAGTTTGATTGAAAATTAATTTCTTCAACAGAAAATTTAACCGTTTAATTTTCAGTAGAAAATATATCCTCTAGTTCAAAATCCAACTACTGCAGTGACACATTTACAATTTCATTTGAAGATTCATCATTTTGTTAATAAATGTAACAATTTGTTTGAATTTTTTTTTGTTTCGTTATACGGATGATGATTAAAATTTGTCTTTATGCATTAAAAGTTTTAATATTTTGTTGGAAAATCTGTTTTTTTCTTTTTTATAAATGATCTTTCTCTTCAAAAATAATCCCCTTGTTTAAAAATGTCTCTTATGGGTTAACAATCCAAGTTATACAGTTGAAAATTTTTTATTTTAGCCGAAACGTCAACTGTTGAAAACTCTTATGTTTGGTTAAAAAACTAAATTTTCAAATCTAAAATGTTCCTTATGTTCATTATTTCGTTTAAAAATGTAACCTCTTGTTTAAAGTAAGAGTTTTTCTTCGGTTGAAGGTAGTCTTTTTTTGTTACAAGCAATTTTTTAACATAAATTTCAACTTATTCGAATCGAAATTTCCATAATTGTAGTTGAAAATGCATTGTGTACAAATTTGTATTTTGAAACACAAACTCAAAATAAAAGTTTCTATTACATTTCGCTGATATTATTAGTTAATTAAGAACATATTACCAATTTTCAAATTACCAATTTTTCAAAATTGAATTTTGATGGATATAGTCAATCCGAATTCAATCAAATGAGTACCAGCAAAGATTCATTAAATTCGAGCTTCTTCTATAATTGTATAAACCAATTTCAGCACTGTTTCTAGTTTGAGAGCTCGTTTCAAAAGCTATCAATAAAAACTTGCGATTCAAATATTTAGAACTCCAAGTAGATACATCCAAATATCAATACATTTAAAGATTAATAATAAGAAATTAGAAGCATTTGAAATGTTGTGGAGCCCACCAAAAAATTTGAAGTTGATATTGCGTTGATTTTTATTATTTTTATTATAAACATTGATTTGAATTGACAACTGTTTCCAATTAATAAAAAGTCCAATGGAATTAGTTCAAATTTTAGATGGAATTAAGTCTTAACCAGTGGAATGGAACATTTTTTTAGTTCGAAATGTTTTAACTTTCAGGCAGCACAAGTTCAAAATCA
Organism: Neuroterus valhalla; assembly: GCA_011762715.2. NCBI lineage: Eukaryota > Metazoa > Arthropoda > Insecta > Hymenoptera > Cynipidae > Neuroterus > Neuroterus valhalla. The sequence goes on along the minus strand of WSXT02187862.1, from coordinate 8,288 downwards.
ATGTATGTAAAAAACATTTGAAAATCAATAAGAATGATCTAGTCTGTATTCCTATAAATTATAAAAATTTCATCCGTCCTTTTTTTAGACCTTCAAAATTCTATGTGACAGTCGATCTGGTCCTTGCTGTTTTTACCATTTAGTTGCATTCCTGATACAAAATAAATTCATCCTTGGAACAGATTCAATATTCAAAAATTTTATAAGATTTTTGTTCAATCAAAAGAGTTTCAATATAATCCACGTGGAATATTTAAAATGCTCTTGGTCGCTTAAGCCCTGAATTGTTCTATAATTGATAGGAAATTTAAGCAGCGAATCATTGCTTCGCAAAAAGCGTTAGTGAAAAATTACTGATTCGTGAAATTAAGGTTGTGAGATAAATTACAACAGGAGCTCGTATACAGGAGAAAAAGTGTATCGTGGTATATTTCCTTTAATTACTCGCTGTTTTATTTTTGTTTACTCGTTTCTTTCCAAAAGGTAAAACGATCCTTTCTCTTTGCCGAGATAGAAGAAGTTCACCTGCAGAGTACATATTGTGGGAATTGAACATGATCATCAATCTTTCGCTCTAGGAACTTCTGTATAGTTCAAATTTCGATGTTCAACCTTTCTATGAATCAAAAAGAGATCTTATTATTTGATTTTAGGAATCTAACGTTCCTTTAATCTGATTCTCAAAATATTTAAATATATCTATTAAATGATTTTTTTCTCCCATAGTTTATACCCTTCTTTAAAAATTGATCCTTGCGGTTAACAATTCAAGTTAAACAGTTGAACATTTTTCATTTTAGTCGAAAATTAATCTAGTTAAAAACTCTTATGTTTGGTAAAAAATTATCTTTTTGAGACAAAAATGTCACTTTCTCGTTTTTGTTTGAAAACTTTCATTTTTATGGTTTGATTTTCAACCATTCTTTTGAGAAATTGTATTTTTTGGTTGAAAATTGATTTTTCGTTAAAAACTGAACGATTCTAGTTGAAGTATCATCATTCCAGTTAAAAATTCGCCTGTCCACTACAAAATTCAACTACTCTAGTTAAAAGTTTACATTTTCATTTGATTTTTCCTCATTTTGTGTGAAAATGTAATAATTTTTTTGAAAGGTATCTTTTTTTTTGCTGCAAGTTGGTTTTTCTTCTGAGTAATTTTTTCAAACTGAAAATTTAACTCATTCCAATTGGAAATTCCGTAGTTTTAGATAAAAATTTATTTGTTTAGTTAAACATCCATTTTTTCAATAACAAATTCGAGTATTCAAATTTGATTTCTTTATCAATTTATCAATTCATCTTTTTCAGTGAAAAGTTAATTTATCTGTTTGAAAATTCAACTCCTTCAGTTAAAGATTCTTTGTTTTACAATTAGTGTAAAACTCTTATGCTCTGTTTGAAATTGGTTTTTTACAGTAAAAATGTTAGTATTCCATTTTCGGTTTAGAATAATTATTTTGATGGTTCGAATTTCAATCGTTTTGTAGAAAAATTGTATTTTGTGGTTGAAAATTGATTTTTTTGTCAAAGATCAAACTATTGTAACTGAAATTCCATTAAATTTTCATCTTTTTATATAAAAATTCGTCTTTCTGGTTTAAAATTCAACTACTTTAGTTGAATATTCACAATTCCATTTGATTCTTCATCATTTTGTGTAAACATTTAAAAATTTGTTTGAAAGTTAGTTTTTTTTTTGTTGGTTCGAAAGTTAGTTTTCTGTTTCTATAAGTAATGTTTTCCAACTGGAAGTTCAACTTGTTTCAATGAAAAATTCCATAGTTTTAGTTAAAAATTCATTTGTTTGGTTAAACATCTGTTTTTTTTCAGTTTCATATTTGAGTATTCAAATTTTCGTTAACAATTTATTTTTTTCAGTAAAAGTTCATTAATCTGTTTGAAACCCCAACTTCTTCAGTTAAAGATTCTTTGTTTTAGTTTGAAACTCTTATGCTCGGTTTGAAATTGGTTTCTCAAAGTAAAATGTTGCTGTTCAATTTTTGGTTGAGAATAATTATTTGTATGATTCCAATTTCAATAATTTTGTTGGAAAATTGTATTTTTTGGTTGAAAATAGATTTTTTGTCAAAAATAAAAACTATTGTATTCAGAACTCTAGCATAATGTTTCAGTGTATATTCAACTACTTTAGTTAAACATTTACAATAATTCCATTTGATTCTTCATCATTTTGTGTAGAAATCTGTTTGAAAGTTAGTTTTTTTTGTTTTTGCGAAAGTTAGTTTTTTTTTTTCAGTAATTTTTTTCAACTGAAAGTTCAACTTATTCCAATCGAAAATTCCATAGTTTCGGTTAAAAATTCATTTGTTTGGTTAAACATCTATTGTTTTCAGTTATCTTTATCAGTAAAAGTTAATTTATCTATTTGAAAACTCATCTCCTTCAGTTAAAGATTCTTTGGCTTATTGTTAGTGTAAAACTCTTATGCTTGGTTTGAAATTGGTTTTTTACAGTAAAAATGTTACTGTTCCATTTTTGGTTGAGAATAATTATTTTTATTCGATTCTTCATTATTTTGTGTAAATATGTAATAATTTATTTGAGAGTTAGCTTTTTTTGGTTGAAAGTTAGCTTTTTTCTATGAGTGATTTTTTCAACTGGAAATTTAACTCATTACAATTGCAAATTTCATAGTTTTACATAATAATTTATTTGTTTAGTTAAATATCCATTTTTTCAATTAGGAGTATTCAAGTTTCGCTGAAAATTCATCTTTTCCAGTAAAGCTTAACTTATTTGTTCCAAAACTCAACTCCTTCAGATAAAGATTTTTTGTTTTAGTGGAGAAATCTTATGCTTGGTTGAACTATTCTAGTAGAATGTTCATCAGTTCAGTTAGAAATTCGTCTTTTTGGTTTTTAATTCAACTACTTCAGTTAAAACTTTACATATCCATTTGATTTTTCATCATTTTGTGTAAAAAGTGCCAGTTAAATATTGATCTTTTTAGTTTAAAATTCATCTTCTTGGTTTTCAATCTTACTGTTTAGGTTGAAGATTCATAATGTTATTCGAAAATTCACCACATTGGTTAGAAAATGAATTATTTTGTTGGAAATCTTTTTTTTTTTTTTTTTTTTTGTTATCGTAAATTGATTTTTTTATTGTAAGTTTAACTGTTCCAACTTTTGTGAAAAGAATTTTTTTTTTGCAAATTTGAGTATTCTTGTCAAAATTTATTTATTTTCCAATGTTTGATATGTTGTGTTAAAGAATGTTTAGAATGAACGACATGTGAAAAAAAATATATATTTACTCTCTAGAGTAAAATGTTTGGTGGTTTATGTATTGAATCAGTGAATGTAATTGTCGAAACATTTCTATTTATGCGTAAATGATTCAGGAATTTAATGCACATTCTAGGTCTCACTAGAGCATATTTTATTGACTAATTCTAATGACTGTTGGATGTAAAGAGAAATGATTTGATCATTATGGGTAATATCGATACGCTTCGACGAATTTAATGATCCGATACTCTTCTATCAATTTTTAATAGTCAGAATTTTATCGAGTATCCTCACTTTGAGAAGTTTAACTTTGTAGAAAAATGAAAATAACTGGAAGCGAATATATTATATTCAAAAAAAGTGTTTTAATTTTTGAAGTAATAGCAAACTACTAAAGCACATATTAAATGCAGTTTTAATTTAATCCCGGAATCCAGTTCGGGCTTTATCTCGCACATATTAAACCAGAGTTTTGCCAAGCCAGTTGATTGATATGGCTTTCTTTGCAGTCATAAATAATCCTCAAAAACCCGCTACTTCGCATTCTCATGCATCACGAAATAGATACTGAAAAACTAAAATATTCGCTGTTAGAGCAAGAAATTGTTTGTCGTGGTATACACTTCAGCAAAAATTTCGAGACAGAAAAAATAATGTGTTGCATCCGGTTATTTTCCTTCTGTTTTGGAAAGGGTCAATTTTTTAGCTGTCCAGTTAAAAGGTTCTCTAGAAAAACTGCAATTAGTCGCGGGATAAGCGTTTTTCTCTTTGCGTGTTTGTTAAATGCCAGATTTACGTATATTATGCGAATCAAGGGTTTCCACAAGACCTGGAAGACCTGCAAAAGTCGTGAAATTTTTAAAAGAGTGACTGATAAACCCGAAAAAATAATGAATTCTGAAAAAATGAATGGAACTTCTTCAATCGTCTCTATTTGGAAGTCCTAATAATTTAGTTTTCAAAGCAAATTCTATGTTTAAAAATTGATACGAAGTGATTTTTTTACTGTTGAACGATTTGAATGAGCGCGTGAAAATGTCAGCAAGATTATACGAAAGAGAGCTTATGATTTCCAGCTCATAATTATTTCACCTATAAAATTATAATTATAATTGGGATCTTCTTAGTTTCAAATTATGAAAACTCTTCCAGAAGTACTTCGAGTAGAAGTAGTATTTCGAAATGAATCATTTCCAAATTATAATAGGAAACTTGTTTAAATTGTTCATTACGAATCCATAATTTTTAAATTGAATGGTCAACTACCTAATTAAAAGATAAACTCTTTTCTTAGAAATTAAGTTTTCGTTATAAGGGTAAAGTATTAAAGTATTAGTATTTTGGAAAAGAAATATTTCCAAATTATCATAGGAAACTTGTATAAATTGTTCATTACGAATTCATCATTTCCAAATTGAATGATCAACTACCTATTTAAAATATAAACTTTTTTTTCTGGGGAATTAACTTTTCTTGAAAAGGTGAAGTTTTCAACATTAAATTCACCTCAGGTTGAAAATGTAGCTACTTCTTTAGAAATCCATCCATCTTTTTGCGGCGAAAATTTGAATATTTAGTTGAATATTGATTTTTGAATTTAGGAATAAAACTATTTCTTTTAGAATTTCTGTACTTTGTAGAAAAATCGTCTTTTTGTAGAAAATTAATCTTCATGGTTGAAAATCCACCTCTTTCACTCAAAATACATCCATTACACTTGAAGATTCATCATTTTACCTGAAAATTCATCAGTTTGGTTGGAAATGGATCCTTTCAACTGAAAATTTAATTCTTTCTTCTTTAGTGGAAAATGGATATTCTCTAGATAAAAATTTAACAATTCGAGTGGCAACGTATCTTTTGGAAGTTAAAAATCCAATAATTTCGTTGAATGTTCACAAATTTTGGAAGAAAATGATCTTTTCCTTCGAAAGTGAATTCTCTTGTTTAAAAATTCGTTTTTACTGTTAAACATACAAATTATACAGTTTAATATTTTTTATGTTATTCGAAAATGTATCTAGTTAAAAACACTTGTGTTCGTTCAAAAATTAATTTTTGATCCAAAAACGTTTTTGTCACACTTTTTGGTTGGAAATAATTATTTTCATATTTGAGAATTCAACCATCTTGTTGAATAACTGTATTTTTTGGTTGGAAATTAATTTTTGGTAAGAAATTGAATTATTCTACTTGAAGATTTCTGTTTGAAAATCAATCATTCAGTATAAAGATGTAACAATTTGTTTGAAAGTTAGTTTTTTTTCGTTGAAAGTTAGTTTCTATTGTTATAAGTAATTTTTTAAGTGAAACTCCGTCAACTCATTTCAATTGAAAATTCCATAGTTGTAGTTGAAATTGCATAGGTGTGGCTAAACATAAATTCTTTTCTATTTTAAATTTGAGCATTCAAATTTCGGTTGACAATTCATCTTGTATCGTAAAAATTGATTTATCTCTTTGAGATATTACTATTTTTTTGAAATCTTGTATTTTTTGTCAGAAAGTTATCTTTCTATTTGGAAATAAATCGTTTAGTTTGAATTCTCATCTCCATGGTTGAAAGTGGAAGTGCTCTTGTTAAATATTTATAATTTTAGTTGAAAATTTAACTGTTCCAGTCGTAGATTCATGTTATTATGTGCAAATTCATTGTTTTCTTGAAAAATGAACAATTTTGTTGGAAATCGTTTTTATTTTTGTTATTTTAAATTGGTTTTTTTCGTTAGTAAATTTCATTGTTTTAATTTTTGTAAAAAAATTATATTTTCTCGTAGAGAGTATCTTTAGTAAAAATTAATCAATTTTGCAATGTTTTATCTCTTGTTTTAAAGTATGTTTATAATAAACGCCATAAATGGAAATAAATGTTTGAGATTTGTGACTAATATGGATGTGTTACTTCTAATTAACCGGGAAAGTTGTAAAAATTGACTAGGTTAAACCGGGAAATGACCGCGAATTTGGAATTTGTCTTAATTGGCATCCTGATTTATAATCTGGTACAATTCAATTTATTGACTGAATTCTTTCGAAAAGGGGACCTGGAATTTTTTACAAATAAGACCTTGAATACCTGAAAAAGTCATGGAATTCTGAAATCAGACTCTCGTAGCAATCCTGGGACCAACAGATTAATGAATTAAGAATACAAGAATCGGCATATCAAAGTAGCCGGAAAATGGACTTTTTTGCTGAAATAGAATTGCAGTTTATTAGTTTTGACTCTTAAGTAAGGAGAAGTGCCTTCCACCAACATTGTATTGCACCACGCACAACAGGCTTAAAACTTTCCGTCCTGTCCAATTCGGTTAAAGTAACTGCATTTGCAAGTTCGGAGTTCCTGTCGTAGATCATGATCATCTAATCAGAAAATATAGAAGCATTGAGACTAAGGTTCATAATGTATATATGATAATTTAAAACTAGACTCTTGTTACTAAACCTTGTCCCAATTGAGAATTTTTACTTTCTCATAGTTTTGTAATTAATTAATTAATTTGTCATTAATGGCAACAATTTCGAATAAACTTCAGTTCGTTTAATTGAATCTTACTCAATTACAAAATGACCGATACAATGTTCTTAACAATTGTGTGGGCTTCTTCTGATCACTAATATCTTAAAACTTGAATTTCTAAATATAATTATTTCTCGAAAAGAATGTTGAAATTCGTCAGGTTGAGTAGCTTTGATCGGGGGATTAGACATAACCTAAGTTTTTATTTATCTGAAGTTGTGCGTTTTATATGGCATTTTGGTTTCTTGGTTTGATAACACGGGAAAAGAGGGAAGATAACAGCATTGATACATGCTTGCCAATTTCTGCTGTATTGTTCAAACCAATCACAGATACGAGAATGTTGCACCCTGTATTCAAATTGGCCCAGCCCGAGTACGAAAATAATTCTATCCATCTAATCGGAGATACGAAAGTAAATTTTGCGAGGTAAAACTTACTATCCCCTTCTGATTGGAATCCTCTAGGCATACTGTCATTTAGCAAATGATCTGCAAGCTACGGCAGCCACCAGTCTCCATATTCGTGAAAAAGCCCTCAGCCTTCGGCCTCGGGCTGTTAACTCCGCGCTCAATAATGCAAAGCCGCGATCGCTGCGACCTCTTGCACCCAACTTCACGCTCGTTTGAATTCACACGTTTTCGTCCCTATGCGCGCAATGTCAATTAATTACGTGGAATATTTTGCAATATAAGACCCACCGTTTTCTAGCGTATGGTTTCGTAAGTTTTTTGTGCGCCCCCCCCCCCCGCCCCCCCCCCCCCGCCCCCCCCCCCCCCCCCCCCCCCAGCCCTCTACCCTC
>WSXT02187851.1:0-20235 GCA_011762715.2 Neuroterus valhalla | reverse complement strand
ACTAAACTTACGCACCAAAAAAAGATCTACAAATTTGGTAAAATTAACTTTTTGATAAGACAAGTAGTTCTTGCTTCATTCATAAAAAACCATAAAATGAATGCATTTCAATCAGAAAAATTACCTTTGAAAATAAAATAATAAAATTTTTGAAAAATTGACTAAGGCTAACATTGAAGATTGATAGACCCCAAAAGAATATCTGTAAATTTGTTATAAATTTCCCTATTGGACGCGTAGTTTTTGTTTCTATCGTAAAAAATGAAATCAAAAATTGAATTTCTAAAAGATCTACACAACATTGAAATTATTAGGCAACAAAACTTCTCTACGGCTTTGAACAAACTTTGATCGAGTGCGCAGCATGAGACACGCGATGAGAATGAATTCGTTAAAGCTAGAGAAGCTGTAACAAAAGAGAATTCACACTCATCAAATTAAAGTAGTAGACATTTCGCTTTTGGGTTCACAAGCTCTATATGAAACTGTAGGGAGGTACAAAGGCCGAGCGCGTAGCGCGAGGCAAATTCAAAACCGAGCGCGGAGCGCGAGGTGAGATTACCATCGAGCGCAAAACGCGAGATCCAAAAGACGCGCGCCCTAGGCGTGCTCAAACTGGCGAGCAAAGCGCGCGATGAGAATGTGCCTGCGCAGCGGGCAGATTTTTTCAAATTATTCTCATTATCCTCTATCGCCATCAAATCTTTCATTATTCATTCTTACCACATTCCAAAAAAGTACCTAATTTTGAACCAAAAAAGAATAACTTCTTGTCAGAAGAGATTACTTACTAACGGAAAAGTTGAGCTTTCAAGCTGGAATGTCCAATTTTTCGGAAAAAAATTTACTTATTAACCTAATAATATGAGTTGTCAATGAAGAAAACTGAAAGTTTTGACCAAATAATGAAATTTTCAACCTATAAAACCAAGAAGAGCAATTCTTATAGGAAAAATGTAATTTTATGTTCTAAAAATCACAAACTTCCTTCCGACAAAACAGTTCTAAACAAAACAGTTGAATTTCCTACAAAGGAACCGTTTATATGAATTTTCAAACCAGAAAGATGACATTCCAACCAAACAACTAAACATAAAAGAGATGAATTTTTATCCTAATGGTCCTGATTCTCAACAGAAAATTGAACTTATATGAAAAAGGTGCATTGTCAACCAAATTGCTGGATCCTTTAAACATAAATATTAATTTTCATGAGGGGAGTTCAGTTTTCATTCTAGAAAACGACAAATTTCCGGCCGACAAAACAGATTTAAACAAAATAGTTATATTCTGAACAGAATATTCGAATTTTTACAAGAAAAGTGGAGTTTAAGAATGATGTTACCGTATTATCAACAAATAATATGGTAGTTGATATTTGAACCCTCAGAAGATTGGTACTTCCCATCAAAAATTATATAATTTATTTTAAAAAATCAAAATATTCAACACAATAGTTGAATTCTAAAAAAATTATTTTCGATCAAATAGTTGCATTATAACAGAAAAGTTAGGTTTCCGAACTATTTTTTCTATTTTCTAGAAATATCGGAGAACTTTTTACTCAAAAAGACGAATTGAGGAAAAAAATTGAACTACTGAGAAGAAAATACAAATTTCTCACGAAACAGTTGAATTTTTTATCTAAGAATAATTATTTTCCACAAAACAGTTAATTTTCAACAAATAATGGAACATTTGCAGTTGAACCAAAGAGATCCATTTTTAAGTAATAAAGTGACTTTCGAAAGAAGTGGCTTGACTTCCATCCAATCAATTGAATATTGAATCAATGAGATTATCATTCTACCTTATAATGAGAATTTACAACAAATGAAAAAAAAAAAGAATTTCATCCAAAAAGATCAATTATTACCTAAAAAAGAAAAATCCACAGAGAATGAATAAATTCTTGGTAAAATTTGGCAATGAAAAGCGAAATAGCTACAATTTTCAAACCAACAATGTTTTAAAATCTTGGAATTTCAAGTTCCTTGAACACAAAGGAAAGAAGAGGAATCCATTTGGGGGAAAAAGCACTAATTTTTATTTCTTCGAAAATTGAAAAAAAAATTATTCACATTGATTTTTGCATGCGTTACATCAAATTCTGTAATAAAAATATTTTAAAACAAAATCAAAGAATTCTCAAACAATAAAGAATGGTTTTCCGAAAAATTAATTGAATTTCGAATGAGAGCAATTAATTTTCCAACTAAAACAATACATTTTCAACAAATGATTCAAATTTCAAGCAAATGGTTGAGTTTTTAATAAAGAAGATTAATTATCTACCAAAAAAGGAGAATTTACATAAGAAAGTTGCCTTTTTAGCCAAATTGTGGAATTTCTAGTTGGAACCTATTTTTTTTAAATATTGAATGTTTGAATTTATAGTTCCTTAGGAATGGGAGAAGAACTCGAGTATCATATCTGTACTTTGAAGCTTCGCTCGTAAAATAAAATCACCAACTTTCATTTTTTCGGAGAATAAAAAAACTGTTCATCCATACTTAGATTTTCCAGTTTTGAGGTCACATTCTACTTAAACAACATTCTATAACAAAATAAATTATTTTCAACTAAGAAAAGAGAAACTTTCAACAGGCTTCTTGAATTTTCAATAGAAGAAATAAATTTCTGATTAACAAAATACATGATCAATGTAATAATCTAAATGGAAAACACATGATCTTTTGACGAAGTTGTTTTACTTTGAACTGAAGTCTTTTATTTAAAACCAAAAATGAAATATTTGAATTTGAATTCTCCAATGAGACCATTCTGCAACGAAATAAATATTTTGCAACTAAAAAGAACGGATTTTCAACGAAATAGTTTCATTTTTTACAAATCAATCAATTTTCAAGTGATAAGATACATTTCTAACAAAATGGTAAGAAATTATGAAAAACTAATTGAATTTTTAATGAAGAAGATACATTATGTACTGGAACAGTAATTTACACAAAAAATACGTAAACTCTCAAAGAAATTGTTAAATTTCCTGCTCGATCCTCTAATTTTTCAACCATGAATGAAATATTTAATTTCTTATCTCCTTGAAAACAGATGAAGAAAGAGAAATCCATTGAAAAAGAGGTGAAGAGAGGAATAAGGGGAAGAACCCAATGTCTGTAGTTGGTTGCTAGACTTTTAAAATGAGATAAAAAAACCTTCATTTCCTGAAGCATTTCAAAAAATTGTTATCCACATTCATGTTTTCCATGTGGGACACAAAATTCTACAAAAACAACAATCTGCAACAAAATGAATGAATTTTCAACAAAAAATAACAAATTTTCAACTAAATAGTTAAAGTTTTAATGAGAACAATACATTTCCAACTCAAAAAATACATTTCCAACAATTTACGACTCAAGATAGAGATAGAGGATTAAAAAAAATGCAACGAAATTTTTGAATTTATATGTCCTATTTTTTCAAGTATGATATTCTACAATAACTCTTCTCTCCATTTTATTTTGCTTGGAAAGCGAACAATTTAACAAAGCTCTTTGCTTTCTTAATACTCTCCCCTCCCTGCCCTCGTTCTGTCGGTTTGACGCAGTTCTTAATCGAACTCTAAGAGCAGCTTTTTTATTATTGTTTATTATTTTACACAACAATTTCTTTACTTTGTCTACTCCTGCATGTCAAGTTTTTTATTTTCCCAAGTAAAAAAATACACTTGAAAGATAAATTTGAGGTGAAGAGAATCTTATCAAGAGAGATTAGCATCTGTTTGATAAAGAATATGTGATTTCGTAAAACAGGGTATTGTCTGATTGTAAATAAACGCAATCCAAGCGACTGACTCATTTGTGGGCTCGATCAACTCATTAGCCAATTAGAATTCGCCTTTCAAGAAAGCAAAAACTGTGAACTCTATGACTAATAAAAATTGTTTCCTGTGCGATATCTCATTCTGCGATTCAGAAAAAAAGAAGATAAGATGTATGTCAAGGTTGAAAAATTGTTTAATAAGTGAATAATGAGTCTCGAATATAATATGATCAAAAATCTAGCAGTGAATATGTAAATAAATATTGCGAAAATGATATATTTCGTAATGATTCCCTGAGCCGTGATTCTGGAACATTTTTCCGAACTTTGTCTCATTACTAGCTTATAGCCCATTTTTTAATTGGAAATTGAACAGTTTTGCTGGAAGTGTATATTTAAATGAAAAATTGATAAATTTTGTTGATACTTCATTTTGTTTCGTGAAAAATAAAAATTTTTTGTCAGAAAATTATATTATTTTCTGAAAATTCGACTTTCTGGTTAGATGATGAACTCTTTCATTAAAAATCACTTTTTTTGTTGAAGAAGATCCATCATTCAAGTTGGACATTTATCTCCTTGATCAAAAATTGATCCATTTTATTGACAATTTGTTATTTCTTGGTAAAAATAAATGTTTGCTGTATCAATTGCAAATATCGTTTGTTTAGATTATCAACTATCACGTTTTCTGTTCAGAATTTATTTTGTTGTTGTTATAGATTCAACGGTTTTGAACAGAATCCCTCTTTTTGACTCAAAATTTTCACAGTTCAGATAAAATTTAACTAAACTTCAATGATTCACATACTTTCAACGCAATAAATTTTCCTTTGGAATCGTATTTTTAATCAAATTCGTCGTTTTTCATAAAATTTTTCTTCATGGTGATATACTGTGAAAATTTTGGGTTATACAGTATTTTCAGGTTTGACGTTGAACAAATAAACATAGTAATATCAGGAGGGAATACTTTTTTATTACAGCTTCATCCAGACAAAGTTTTTTGTTTAACGTTACCATCCTTGCCTAACGCTCTGCATAATATCAAACCAATCGCTCAGTTGTCCATTTACTCTCACACGTGCTCTGCCACCATTATATTTTGCTTCCATTGCATTATAAAAGCCACCTAGTCACTTCATATACCTTTCAGACTTTCCAAAGTTAAGCTCTGTCTACCTGGTCGAAAGCATCTTCCGGATAAACAAATGCACAGAAAATTCTATTGTTTACTTTTGAGCTTTTTTCTGTGATCTGTCTCAAGCTAAATATTTGAGCAGCATATGCTTTCGCTGACACAAATCCACATTGAACTTCGAAAATCCCTTCCTTTGATATTTCCACAACTTTATTCATAAGTATTTTGGTAAATATTCTGCACATAGTTCTTCGTTAGCTCATCGCTTTATGATTATTACAGTCTCCTTGATCACCCTTTCCCTTGTATATTGAGAGGAGAATCGTCTTTCTCTAATCATTTGGAACTTTGCTGTTCACAGCACACATATTCATAAACTCACACAGTCACGACTCTAAACTAAACAAAAAAACGGAATCCAGGTTATTATCTACTCTATTCCTCATGTTGAAAATTCTTTTGACTTTATCAAGGAGATTCAACAGGTTCACATTTATCCCTTAGACATCTTTGTGAGCTTCTCACTATACGAAAGAACCATTTTCCCAAATAAATCGATATCATAAAACTATCCGCAAACTTTTCCTCTGATCTCACGCCGCTAATGAGTATACAGGATCAAGATCATGATCAGCAATGAGATCTGCAATTCCACCTATCAAAGCTAACATCTTCATGAATTATCTGGAAACTAAAATCTTCAACCAATACAAGCTCAAACCAGAATGCTGGTGCCGTCATGATGACGGCTTTTTTAAAATGTGGGGATTAACTGGTTGAGCTACTTAGGGTTTCATTGATTACATCAACTAATTACATCCTGATGTACAGTTCACCATAAACCCACTAATACAATCAGATACCTTCATGCCTCTTCCTACCACCAGAGTCTGCCCAAAATCAACTTTTTTTTTAAAAGTTATAATGCTAAAGGCTGAAATAGTGGAATTTGCATAAAAAATGAACTGTTCGAAATTAGAGCCTGATCGGATAACTTTTCACGGTGGTCCGAGAGCTTTGGAGTTGCTACGCACCGCACAGGGCGCTTACGGGTGGTCGCGCAATCTCGTGCACACCGTGCTATAGTCTTAAATCTTAGTTGGTAGAAGTCAAATGCAGGTAGCGCCTGCGTCGACTGCTATTATCATTAGTTTTGTGTGAAAATGTGTCAAAATCCGATAAGAAATCAGCTTTATCCGTTCATAATCCTACATTTTTAACTTTTTAGGAATACGAGAGTTTAACAAACTCCCACCAATGCAGCAAGCGCTCGGGTTGTTCATACACAATCACTGTGTTTTGCAACACTCGAAGCATGATAGTGCACGTGTGGGAATTGATAAAGGCCTTAAAAGTTGGAAAAAGGCAAACATTCTGACCCAGGATACCAAGAACATAACCCCGAAGTATATCAAATTGTATGACACATAGCGTGAACTGAAAAAGGAGTCAGAGTCTAGGAAAGGTGCTCTTCAGGGCAAGAAAGAAAGTGATTTCAAAGACCAACTGGAGGATCTATTTGAAGTTGCTGCTCAAAATGCTCTGAAAATGATGAAGTTAGTGGAACATTAGGCTTTTTTAGTAACGCAACGGAAAAAACATCGAAAATTTAGTATGGGTAAAGTAGATATGACCTTCAATGAAAAAGCAAAAAAGAAAACCGTATGCGCTAGTCAAGCACTGTAAAGATAGGCTTTAGAGGGTCAGAAGAGAGCTGTGGCGAAGAAAAAGCTTTCTGGAAGCGTCCAAAAGTAAAAGAGGAAGTATAAATCCAGATACTGATAGCGACCTTAGCGATTCAGCTTCACCTTCCATAAAAAGACCAAAACTGAATATGACTCCTGAACTGATCGGTGCTTTAGGTAGATCTGGAACACCTATCAGAGCAGTTACATTTATTTTGCATGATGCTGCAAAACGTCATCCTTTGAATTTTGATTTTAAAGAACTAGCTTTTAACCCCAGTAGAATTAAACGTCGCCAAGAATGTTGCACGTAAAATCGTAGCATCTGATGTGAAAAAGCTGACATCTTGAAAAAGCTTGTAGTACATTGGTATGGAAAATTGATCCCAGATAAAACGGAAGGAAGGTCATAAAAATGAAAATTTGGATATGCTACCTGTTGCCTTGTCAGGAAATGGTAAGCAGCAGGTATTGCCATGTCCAAAACTGAGTTAAGGGACTGGCTTAGCTCAGGCAACTGCCATAGCAATTGCCCTTGAAGAATGGGAGCTGGTGGAAGAAGTTTTCGCAACCTTAAGTCCACCACCCATCTTGAAAGATGTCAGTCAACTCCCTTGTTCACTTAGCTGTCTCCATGTCAGATGAAGACAACTAACAGAAGGAATTACAAAACTTTGAACAAACCATTATACAAGAAAATTTTAACAAACAAATGAAGTGATATAGCAATCAGGGAATACACTGGAAAAAACAAGTCAACACAATGTACTAAGGAAAGAGAGAGGAAAGCGGCTTCCATTCTACCCTAAATCCGGAGTATTGCAGAACAAATAGGAAGAATTCTCAACCAACACAATATGCAAACCATCATCAAAAATGGAACAACTCCTTTTGAACCCCAAAGACGAAAAACACCATCCATGGTTCCAGAAGTATTTAAAATCCCTTGTTATTAGCGGTGAGAAAGAGCGTTGGGATGGACTGGATGAACAACCAAAATTTCTGATCTCATCAGCCGATCACATCCTGATATACATTTCACTACGAAGACTGAATAAATTAGAAAATGTCCTTTTTTGGACATTCTGGTTTATAAAATATCTGAAAACACATAAGGACATAAAGTTTACAGGAAAGTGACTCATACAACGAGATACCCTTATGTCTCTTCCTACCACCACTCATCTCAAAAGCAGTCGATCATCAACTCCCTTCTTGAAAAACAAGTCAACCAACCAACTGAAGGAAGAGAGAGGAAAGCGACAACCATCCTACCCTACATCCATGGCAATACATAAGAAATAGGAAGAATTCCCAACAGACACAATATCCGAAAACCAGCATAAATGAAACAGCTCCTTAGCTACCTTAAGCCAACAAAGCATCATTCATTGATCCAGGAGTATAATAAAGTACTTTGTCAAGAATAGGCTTTATTCAAAGCCATAATTCTCTTACACTGATGAATGGTTTGTTGTAATATTTATCCCACCTCATCTTTAGACACTAATAGAGCCTCGTAGAGAATTTTTTTTCCCCAATGTCGCGTTGTTGCTTCTTTTTGTTTGAATCAAAAATAAATTAGATCTTGCGCCTGAAAATCGGCACCGCCTTGCATGCTGAATAGCTGTCATTGGCGTGAACTGCCATGCCGGCCTCGAGTATCCTCGCCGAATGCAACGGGTAACGACAATGTCGACCCTGAATCGTTGGTAATGAAAATTTCGTAATTGAGCGTATTACCATGATTCGCAATATTGGAAATTTCAAAATGTATTCCGGGCGCCAGCACTGCGATTGGTGAAATGATGCTTCAAGATATATTTCACTTACAATTGAATATATGAAAGTTCGACCAAAAAAGAAAAATTATTCATTACCAAAAGAGATAACATTCCACAAAAGAGTTGAGTTTCCAGGCTAAAACGACAAATATTTCAGTAAAAAGACGACCATTGAAACGGAAAACATGAATTTTTAATAATCAAAAAGCAGACGCTTCAATTTTCAACTGAATGGACCAATTAGAAAAAGACGATTGCATTTTCAACCGAATCGTTGACATTTTGAGTCAAAGAAGGTAATTTTTTGGGAAACCTTTGGATTTTTAGTCCGTTTTGTATTAGATAGTTACAGTT
Source organism: Neuroterus valhalla (assembly GCA_011762715.2). Lineage (NCBI taxonomy): Eukaryota > Metazoa > Arthropoda > Insecta > Hymenoptera > Cynipidae > Neuroterus > Neuroterus valhalla. The sequence goes on along the minus strand of WSXT02187851.1, from coordinate 11,485 downwards.
TTCACGAAAAATATTTAGGTTGATGTTCCATCCGTCACAACATCCGAAATTTAGATTTTAAACATAATAATTGACCCCTTCACCAAAAAGAATAATTTTTTACCAAATCGCAAACATATTGTTATGGATTTCAAGGCCAAAAAGGCATGTTTTATTGAAAAAATTCCTACACGAGTGGAAAAAGTCCTTCTCCACCTTGGCGCATACGATATTTTTCATAACTAATGGATGATTTCAGACATTTCTCGAAATATGGAAATTTCGCAGGAAAATATAGTAACTCACCATTAGTACCCCAAAATTAAGTTTTTTAAGTTTCCACGAATTTCCGGAAATTTATGAAAACTTTCGGTAATAAATAGTAATTTTACAGGCGATTCATGGTAACTTCAGATTGATTACCAAGAGTTCAATCCTGAAATCGCTACAAATTTCCGGAAATCTATGGAAATTCATGGTCATTTCTGGAAATGAATTTCTGGAAATTCATGAGAATTTTCGGTAATATATAGTAATTTTACAGGCAATTTATGGTTACTTCAGATTAATTACACAGAATTCAATTAAAAAATCTCTTTAAATTCCGGAAAATTATGGAAGTTTTCGGTCATTCATGGTAATTTTACAGGAAAATATATTAACTTACCATAAGTTAGCCAAAATTCAATTTCTTCTCTTACAAGGGCCATACATAAAAGCCATGAATGGCACTCGCGAGTTTTGAAACCAGGGAAACTTGTGGCCCAAAGAAAAATATCCCGGGCGTTTCAATTACCCATCCTAGGAATCTCCATCAAAAAACTAATCTAGTTTAGGATTTTATTTGAGGGAATCTTCTGGCGCTGTCCCGGCCCAGACAAGACTATACGGTTTCCAGCCTTGACGCTGACTAGACGATTTTGCCTAGGCCGGGGTAAAAGTGTAACGCTTCTTTTGGCTGGTTCACGGCCAGAAAAGATTGTCAGCTGCCATTTATTTACTAGTCAGCCGCTTATAATTTTCTGGTCAGTCACTAGTTATGAGCTGGCCAGTTGCCTGTCTTCAGCTATACAGATCATAGTTATTAGCTAATGACCGTCACAGATATGGAGAAGTAGTGTGTTGATAGTGTGTATTCCTTATCTTCTATCATTTGAGGCCCCTGTAACGTTTAAGACATATGTTCTATTCCAACTTGGAACTTTCTGTGTCCTGGGACAGCTGATCTGCGTCAGTCTTTGGACAGACCAGACTTTTCAGGTCAAATTTGGAACTTTTTCTGCTCTTGATTAGTGCCCAGCGTCAGTCCTGCGCCAGATCAGACGTTCTAGACTGAACGGTCTAGAGTAAGTCAGACCAGAACCAAACGAGCGCTAGACATAGGCCATATCAAACCTCCTGCACTGAACAGTGCAACCACAAGGTCAAAAATGACATAACTTCGAAGTTTCAAAGTTAATTTTTGCAATGTTACTATTTCTATAGGGACAGGATGACCTTAGTGCACCAGGTGTTGCACTAGGTCTTCATGATATAATGATGCAGGAAGTATCTTAGGAATTGACAACCAGCATCTTCAAATATAACGCCTTCAAAATATAATTCGAGGTGGAGCTTTCTAGGAATCAAGAAACCAGGATCATGAAAATTGGCTCAAAATTAGTTCTAGATGGCCTCTTGATGTTGCATCATATCTTAAAAAAAGAAAAAACAATTAGGCATTGAGTGCCTTAGGGATTGATAACCAGCATCCCGGAAATTGACTGCAAATTCAGTCTGGATACTTAGCATACATCAGATACCGCTTAAAGAAAGAGGAAAAGAGTGAGGAACAAAATACGCCTGTCGCTGAAAAGGAAGAAACTTCCCTTTCCCTGGCGTGAATATACCATCAGGCGTAGGGATATCCATGTCAGGCTAAGGAAGGTACAACTTTCTTCTCTCCAACAGAGTGGGGAAGCCGAGTGTGGTTGAGAGCCGCGAGAACAGCGAGACTTAAACGCGCGCACTCCCCACTACTCGGTCCATCCCACTCTGCTCAGCTTCCCGCGACTTCCCGCGTCACGGATATAAAAAGGCGGATTTCGCGACGGAACAACAGAACGATGAGAGCTGGCTATCCGCTCTGATCTAGAAGCTAACAGCTAGTTATCCACTCACAGACTTTCAACCATCCGAAGCTGATCAGCCGCTTTGGTGAGGAATACAGTAGTATTGCACTCAAATAAAGCGCTCTCTCTCTCACTCCTAAGGCTGATCCTCCGGTTTGGGCTAGAACGCCACTATTGGTCGACTGTGCAACGCATCTCTCTCTCACTTCCAAAGCCGGTCATCCGCTCTGGGCTCAAAGTTCACAATTTGGGCCCTACTGTGTAACCCCCTCCCCTCTCTCTCTTTTTCTCTCTCTCTTGCTCCCAAGGATGGCCGTCCGCCCAGGTCCGAGACAACCATTCGCCAAACGCTATTGACCTTGCCTTCGAGTACAGATTTCATCTTTACGTGCAAGCAAGTGCTAACGTGTACAAATATTAGTGTCTGAATAAAAATATATCATCTGTTCCAAATTTCCATCCTTTCCTCCAATTAAAGAGACAACTGGCATACCAGTTAACTCGTTCCGTCGATACTAGAGGCATACCTATAGTACACGACTGGATCCTAACTTCAAACTCACTAACAGATTACAAAACAGCAGACGGCCCGGTTGTGACGTCAGACTCACAACAAACCGCTTAGCCGAGCGACCATTTTGTTCGTTTTGCTTACCACACTCAATCTCACCAATGCTATTTCCAGGCGAGAAGCAAAGGGTCAAGCCGATGACTCTGCGATGAGGACCGTAGCGAAAGATATAAAGCTCATCTCACACTACCTCCATTACCCCAGGAAAATAACCAGTACCTTCCTACTATACTTTCTCCACGTTGAAGACGTTCGACGCTATCTCCTTTAACAAACTTTCTCAGACAGTAAGGATCATATCAGCATTCTTCCAGGAAGCGAGGATCAGCATTACTAAAGTTGAATATCAATTCAGTCTGGATTCTTTCTGTGTATCAGTTGTCGCACTTCGTGTTTCAAATTGAATTTCATGGTAAGACTCCAAGGAATTGATGTCCGGTGCCACCAAAGTTGACGCAAAATTTAGTTCAGATGATCTCTGTTGATGAAATTTCGCATGACGTTTAAAGGAGGATTTACAATTAGGATATTCGCAATTGACTCCCCTAGGAATCGATATGAAGGCGGAGTAGTGTCGATTCCTAATTCAGTCCAGATGGTCCTAGTGCACTAGGTGCTGAACCATGTCTTGAAAGATTCTACAGGCAATTTCCTAGGATTGAATATCTAGGTTCATCAGGGCAAATCCCAAATCAATTTTCATAAGAAATATCTAGACTGGATTGAAAGTGAGATTCAGTAATGCTGGTCATCAATTACTCGATACCCTCTAGAAATCGATTTTGTAGACATGATGGGACAAATGATGCAACAGAATGAACCAGACTAATTCGGGAAACAATCTCGTCAATCCTGAATATCAATTCCTAGAAGAGGAATCTGATGGAATAATATTTTAGAGACATTGTGCAGAAGCAGATGCATCAGGACTATCTCGACTGCATTAGGAATTGAAAATTTCGATAATCTTGATTGTCATTTCCTATGAGAGTTCATGTCTGCTCTTGAAGTGTAATATACTATTAGGTTTATTTCTTAACTTAGAATTTTCATTATAAGCAACATGAATATATCAATCATGAATGTACTAAATATGAATAAAAACCGTTTGAATAGGAAACATATTTTTATTTTTACAAGCCACTCTTGCATACTATGCTATAATTAGTAATCAAGAAATTAAAAATATTTATAAAATTTTTGAAGTCAATCATAAACTATGAAAAGAATATTTTCAAAGAGCAAAATTTAGGCGTCTATTCCCACTCTTTGCAAAGCGCGTGATGATCTAGCGAAATAAAAACAAATATCTTCAAAATCTTCCAGATGAATATTTTTACAGTTTTGAAAATTTTCCAAAATCTCTTCGAATATTCTCTTGAAATTAATTTTTCAAAATGGAAAATTATTTTCACTTTTGGAGACATACCATATCTCTTAAACTTATACCATTTTTTTCCAAATTCATAACGGTTTAATTGTTATTCATGCATACAAATTTTTGGGTGCTTCGAAATATTCTTAGATATTCTGCTGAAATAAATTTTTCGAAGTTTACTCGGGGTCTGGGGATAGTGTATAGCAGGTTACTGGGCTCGGAGGGTAAGGAAATCGGGAGATGGGGTCTGGGGTTATAGATTCGCAAGTTATAGGGCTTCAGAGTTAAGGAAATCGGGTTGTGGGGATCTGGGGTAATAGACTCACAGGGTTAAGGGCTCGGGGGTTAAGGGAATCGGGTTGTAGGGGTCAAGGGTTATAGACACGAAGGTTACACGGCTCGGGGGTATCTGAAATCGGGTTTGTGGAGTCTAGAGTTATTGCATAGCAGTTTACTGGGCTCAAGGGTTAAGGAAATCGGTTTTTCGGGGTCTGGGGTTAATGCATAGCAGGTTGCTGGCTTCGGGGTTTGAGGAAATCAGGTTGTGGGGATCTGGGATTATAGACTCACAGGTTACTGGGCTCGAGGGTTAAGGAAATCGGGTTGTGGGGGTCTGGGGTAATATATTCGCAGGTTTCAGGGCTTAGGGGTTAAGAAATCGGGTAGTGGTTGTCTGGAGTTATTGGATAGCAGGTTACTTGGCTCGAGGATTAAGGAAATCGGGTTGTAGGGATTAAGGATAATAGACGCGAAGGTTACAGGGCTCGGGGGTATTTGAGATCGGCTTGTGGGAGTCTAGGGTTATTGCTTAGCAGGTTACTGGGCTCGAGGGTTAAGGAAATTGGTGTGTCAGCGTCTTGAGTTATTGCATAGCAGGTTGCTTGGCTCGGGGGTTAAGTAAATTGGTTTGTGGGTGTCTGAGGTGAAAGACTCACAGGTTACAGCACTTGGGGGTTAAAGAAATCGGGTTATGAGTGTCAAGGGTTATAGACGCGAAGATTACAGGGCTCTGGGGTATTCGGAATCGGGTTTTGGGGGTTCGGAGTTATTGCATAGCAGGTTAATGGGCTCAAGGGTTGAGGAAATTGGTTTTTCGGTGTCTGGGGTTATCGCATAGTAGCTACTGGGCTCGATGGTTAAGGAAGTTGGGTTGTGGGGGTCTGGAGTATAAGACGCGCAGGTTACAGGGCCTGGGAGTTAAGGAAATCGGGTTGTGGTTGTCTGGAGTTATTGCATAGCAGGTTACTTGGCTCGAGGGTTAAGGAAATTGGGATGTGGGGGTCTAGGGTAATAGACTCGCAGGTTTCAGGGCTTGGGGTTTAAAGAAATCAGGTTGTGGTTGTATGGAATTATTGTATAGCAGGTTACTTGGCTCGAGGGTTAAGGAAATTGAGATGTGGGGGTCTAGGGTAATTGACTCGCAGGTTTCAGGGCTTGGGGTTTAAAGAAATCAGGTTGTGGTTGTATGGAATTATTGTATAGCAGGTTACTTGGCTCGAGGGTTAAGGAAATTGAGATGTGGGGGTCTAGGGTAATTGACTCGCAGGTTTCAGGGCTTGGGGTGTTAGGAAATCAGGTCGTGGTTGTCTGGAGTTATTGTATAGAAGGTTACTTGGCTCGAGGATTAAGGAAATTGCGTTGAAGGGGTCTTGGGTGATAGATCTGCAGGTTGTGGAGGTCTAGGGTTATGGACGCGAAGGTTACAGAGCTCGTTGGTATTTGAAATCGGGTTGTGGGGGTCTGGGGTTATAAACTTGAAGGTTACTGAGCTCTAGGGTTAGGGAAATTTGTTCGTAGGGGTCTAGGGTAATAGACTCGCAGGTTGCAAGGCTCGGGGGTTAAGGGAATCGGGTTGTGGGGGTCAAGGGTTACAGACACGAAGGTTACAGGGCTCGTTGGTATTTGTGATCGGGTTGTGGGAGTATAGGGTTATTGCTTAGCAGGTTACTGGGCTCGATAGTTGAGGAAATTGGTTTTTCGGGGTCTGAGGTTGTTGCATATCAGGTTGCTGGGCTCAGGGGTTAAGGAAATCGGGTTGTGGGGGTGAAGAGTTATATACCCGAAGGTTACAGGGCTCGGGGGTATGTAAAATCGGGTTGTGGATTGTGGGTCAAATTTTGTCGGCCTGTGTAATCGAAGTCAACAGTTCAGTTTAAGAAAGCACATTATTTCCTCGATGAAGCTCCCTGGGCGTGATAATGTCCCTACTCTAGATATTTTGCCATGTGCTTTGGTTTTTCCTGGTTCAGAACCCGCGAGGGCCATGTTTGGTTTTCGTGACACTCATATTCATCCACATCATCCAAGTAATCATGCTGTACTAAATCTTCCATTCTCGTACACGTATACACACTCAAATTTTAACTTGTAAATAAATTGACATTTCTAGGATAATTGATAGGAATGTAGCGACGAAGTTTGATGTCATTTATCATGATGTAAACGACACTTTAATCAGCTCGGAATAAAAGGAAGGCGTGCCCCTATTTTAACGCTATCAGTAGATACTGTTTTTACTTATAACATGAGGTCTTATCGTTATCACACTCTGTGATTTTATGCGGAAATAGAAGAGTTGGAATCAGTGAATCGAATTTAGAGTCTAAAGAAATGTCAAGGCAAGCCTTCGATGTTGAACATATCTTGAGACTTCCTCCATGCCCTCGTTGATGATCTTTGCAGCCTCGGGTCCTTCATGATGCTTTATCTAAGAAACCAGCTCGAAAAGTCAGGGCCGATGGATACGTTCTCGGCGACTTACGCGTTTTTATCTACTTGTACTCAATACAAGTTCTAGAAGTTTACTTTATCAAAAATCAAGAGTCAAGAATCAAGAAGCATATATGGGTCGAAGAGCTCTTCCCCTCAACACATATTTGACTACCTGACAAAAATAATCATCTTATCGTTGATTTATCGCGCATTTTATACTTGTTATCGCGCAAAAGTAAGGAGTCGATACAGGGGAAATGGGTGTTTGGGGGAAGGTTAAGTGATGTAAATTTTGGCTTTTTTTCTCGATTCTTAAGTTTGATTTCATTTTTTTTTTAATTATAGGGTAGTCACTAGGATGGTCCTGGAACGCATTAGAAATTTTTCTTCAAATTTTTATGCAAAATGCCCAGGAATTTGTTCGAATCCGAAAAAAATACAGGTGTTTTTTTTTTTTTTTTGAAAGAAAATAATATTAAGTGGTGGCGCAAACCCCATGAAGTTTAACACGCAATTCCCATAATAAAAAAGACTCTTTTGTAAATTTTATTCAGAATTCTCAATGTTAGGTGAACCGGGTTCAAAATTCACCATTTCTCTTCACCATTACTCACATAATGCGAATAAAATATTATTTTCAAAACATCACCCCCCTAAGTCTGTTTTATAGGGTCCCAAAAAAACCCCACAAATGAAAAAATGGGTTCTTCGAGTTTTTGGGCGCTAATTATGATTTTTTTGCGGTTCTTAAACGCAAATTGTTTGAAATACATGAAACTCTTCTTTTTACTGATAGTTAAATGTTTATTTAAATTGTATAAACAATTTATAATTGTTTCCAGCAACTTTCTCTTAAAGAAGAGTTAAAAAGTCAAGGTTTTCTCTGATTTTTTCAACTTATTTTCAACGTTTCAGATGAAGCGAGATGAAAATCTGTTGAAGTTAACAAAAGTAAATGTTTAAACAATTTGTTATTAATTATACCAATATGCTCTTGGAATAATGCTACAAAGTTGCGATTTTTTCTGAAATTTTCATTTTCTTTGCCACTTTTCACTTATAATAAGTTTATATTCAATTAAATTTAGCAAAAATAATTGTTAAAAGAATTGGGAATTTTACTATCTATCTTCTTCTAGATTAAATACTGTATGGTTGCGGTTTTTTGCTGAAATTTTCATTTTCAGGAAAAAATTTTTATCACTTTTTAATCAGATTCAAGTAATAATCAATTATAATTAGAAATTATTGTTTGAACAATTTATTATCATTGCAAATAATATTTTTTTTTGCCTAATGATAGAAACTTGCGGTTTTTTCTGAAATTTTTAACTTTTTGCCCACTTTTTACTTGGAGTGAGTTAATACCAAATTTAATTTACACAAATAAATCATTAAAACAAATTATCATTGTTTATGGCCATCTTCTCTTAGATTAGTGCTAAAAGTTGAAGTATTTTCTAAAATTTTTAATTTTTTATCACATTCCAATTAGATTGAAGTAATAATTATTTCCTGTTGAAAAAATGATTGTTTAAACAATTTATTATCATTGCTCATAATATTTTCTTCGCTTAATGATAGAAACTTGCGTTTTTTGCTGAAATTTTTAACTTTTCATCCACTTTTCACTCAGTGAGGTCATAACTAATGCGAGTCAAGAGACATGTTTATTTAAAATTCATTATTGTTTATAAACATTTCCTTTTCTAGATATCGACCATTATATTCTCGATGAAAAATTTTCATTTTCAGGTCGGGAATTCAACTCTTTGGTTAAAAGTGGAACTACTATCTTAAAAATTCAATTTTTACTTTTAAGATCCATTATTTTTGTAGAAAATTCGAAATCCGAATTTCACTAAATAAATTCAGCTTTTTTGTTTCAATTAATTACTTATGAACATTGGGAAAAGAACAATATGATTCTCTCTAATTTTTATTTATTATTTGTTCACAACTGAAGAGGTAAAGCAAAGTCAAACATTTTAGAAAAAAACGCAACTTTTCAGCACTAATTTAAGAGAAGATAGCCATAAACAATAATAATTTGTTTAAAAAATTATTTTTGTTAAATTGAATAAATATCAACTTACTTCAAGTGAACAGTGGGCAAAAAGTTATAAATTTCAGAAAAAATCGCAAGTTTCTATCATAAAGCAATGAAAATATTATGGGCAATGAGAATAATTTGTTCAAACAATTATTTTTCCAACATCAATGAATTATTACGTCAATCTTATTGAAAAGTGATAATAAGTTTAAGATTTCGGGAAAAACCCGCAACTGTGTAGTAGTAATCTAGAATCAAATAGCTATAAACTTTTAAAATTGGTTTAAACAATAACTTTTGCTAAATCAAATTAAATAATTTCTCTTTTTGAGTTGGAAGTGGACAAAAAGTTCAAATTTTTAGAAAAAACCGCAACTTTGTAGCATTACTTCAAAAGAATATTGTTATGATTGATAGCAAATTGTTTAAAAAGTTATGTTTGGTAACTTCATTTGATTATTATCCCGCATTATAAAGTAGTATTTTATGTATTTGAAACAATCTGACTTTAAAAAAACCACTAAAAAATCATAATTAGCGCCAATATTTCGGAAACTCATTTTTTCACTTATAGGGATTTTTCGGGAACCTATAAAACAAACTTATGGGGGTGATATTTGAAAAGTAATATTTTATTCCCATTTTGTGAATAATCGTGAAGAGAAATGGTGAATTTTGAACTCGATTCACCTGATATTGAGAATTCTGGATAAAATTTAGAAAAACGTCAATTTTTCTTATGGGAAATACGTGTTAAACTTCATCGGGCTTGCGCCACCTCTGAATATTTTTTTTTTCGAGACAAAGAAAAAAGCGTTATATTCTGTTTCCACTCGTCAAAAATTATTTTCTTCCTGTTGACCACTGAGCATTTGTAATAATTGGTATTTGAATAACTAGCCGTATCCCACAAATTTGGAAGAAAGTTTAGCAAATAGGAATCCTTAATAAAATGTGTAATGTAAATGTAGACAAATTATCCAATTTCTAACTAGATAGTGAAATTTTCAATCAGAAAATATGAATTCTGGACCAAAAAAATCACACTTTACATCTGAATCAAAACAATCAACTTTAAACCATATAAGATCAATTTTGAACTAAAAAAATGAGATTCTTGTATGAACATGATTTTTCAATTTAAAAAATTATATTTTCTAGTAAAGAGACGAATGTTGGTTTATCCAAAAGTTAATGTTCGTAATTTTTTAAAATATAATTTCTCATAATTTTGCACGACCTCCTGCAAGGAAAATCAATAATGCTTTCAAAACGCCAACGAGGAACTTATAAATTCTTTCTTCTGTAAATAACGTTACGCAGACTAGGATTTATCAAATGGAATACAACAACATAATCTCGCACAATAGGAAAGGTGAATTATCAGATAAACAGAAGAATCTGGAAGTTAATAATTGACATCTGATATAAAATGTCACTTCAAGAATTATGTGATAAATTATTTTGAAAAGGCCAAAGATAAAACGGGGAATTCGTGATTATGATTCAAATTTACATGACAAACAGAATGCTCTCGAACTTTTATCAAAAATGGAAATAATTTACGTATTCAATAATTTTGAACGAAATTGTTCAACTTTCTATGAGGATAATGGAATTTTCAGCCCAGAAGGAGGAATTTTTATCATGAGGGTTAAAGGTTGAAACCAAGAGTACTTTAAACAAAACAAAAAATAAATTCAAGTAGAAATTTCATTCTTCATGAAAAAAATGCATTTTTGAGCTAGTAAGACGAATCTTCAGCATGAAAGTTCATGTTCTACTAAAAAGTCAAATTTCCCTACAAAATGATTGAATCATGTCAGAATGAATCCTACAAGTATGAGAAATCCGTCGAATTTGGCTTGTCCCAGCGAAGCTAGAGAGTCACTTTTTCACAACTTTGAAAAAAAAAATTTAAATACTTAATTATTTGAATATTGATAAGAGCAAGTAGACGAAAAATAACAATAACATCACAACATAAAAATGATTGAGTGTTTGACAATACGCTGAACTTGTCAGTTTGTAAATGAGAAGTTCATTTTCATTGAATTTCCTTTTTCCTATGAAAATAAACTGATTTTAAACCCAAAAAAAAGGATTTTGAACAGAGTAGTTGAGTTTCTATTCAGGAAGATAAATTTTTAATCTATAAATTCGAACTTCCTGCTAGAATGCGGATTTTGAATCGAAAAATTGAATCTATCACTGTTAAAAATGAATTTTCAAGAATCGAATTCATTTCCAACAAAGTTGTTTGATTTTCATCAAAAATATTCAATCCATAATTCACATAGAAGAACTTTCTACAATCAGGTTAAATTTGTAACCCAAAAAGGCAAATGATACACAAAATCGTTGGAATTTATAGCTAAGAAGACAAGTTTGAAACAGCAAGACAATTTTGACCACGTTAACTTTCGAACTTGGAAGTATAAATTGATGAACAATAAATAATTTCTAACCCAAGAAGACGAATAATTACCGGGAAAATCCGATTCAGAAAGACAAATCGTCAACTCGAAAACATAAATTTTGAAATAAATAATGGAAATTCCGATGGAAATTATTGGCTTGAGACGATCTCAGGGTACCGTGGACGGGCGTAGTACAGTTCCTCTAATTACCCTGCCACTAAATACTGGTCTGAAAAAGGTCACCTAAGCCTACCGCCGAGT
>WSXT02187840.1:0-20237 GCA_011762715.2 Neuroterus valhalla | reverse complement strand
TCAGTAAAACAAACAAATTTATGGCCTCCCGTATTAGCAATGAAATCGACTTATTCTGTTCTTCCCTATCTGAATTTGCGCGAGTTGTACGCAATTATATTGAACACACAACGCCCTGATGATATACTTATATATTTGCGTGCTCACGCAGTCCTACTTGCACTACGATACTCGTACACATTGTAGCCCTGTTAATGGTTCATTGTGAACTGTTGGGCTTTTGTTTTTCAAATAAATAAATAAATAAACAAACTTGTAGCAAATTGCCAAAATATTACTATTTTATTATTACAACATTCAATTACAGCACTTCAGGAATAACTCCTTTAATATTGTTGTATTTCAAATAGCTGAGTATATTTTGATGAGAATATCCGAAATTGATATACTAGAAAATAGAAAAATTTTTCTGCAACTACTTTCATCAACTTTATTGTTATTTTAAAAATTCTTAAGAAACCTTTACTTAAATGAATTATTCTGATCGAGAAATATATATTTTATTAAAAACAGTGAGTAATGGTTAACAAAATTGATTAGACAACTTTTTAAAATCGTAAATCATTCAACAATAGGGGTAATAAGATGACTCGAATAATCCCGGCTGAACAATGCGGATTGCAGTACAATAGTCTCCGTTTCTGAATAGACGCTGTTAATTTCATGTAATAGGAACTCACTTCACTAAACGAATGAATCAAGTATCTGATAAAATAAGACATTAGTATATCCTTTAGTACTCTAATTAATTATGAATCTTTTATAATTTTTGAAACCCAAATTCTTACTACTTTATTGCTTGAAAATATATCATCGCGTGATAATACATGTAATCAAATATAATCAAGCACAAAACCTATGAAAATTATGCATAAGAAAGTAACCTTTATTCTTCCGTGCCTCGATCGTGATTAGAGAGAAGAATTCTGAAGAATTTCTTGTAAAAATGATCGTTAATGTCGAAACTACCTTGCTGTAGGCAACCCACTTCCTTTGCGTGTACGATGAGTTGCTCTTTAATAGGGTCAACCTCAGAACTCGACTATTCTCATCAAGGCTTCATCCTGTGAATTTCGCAGTTTGTAATTTAACGAAGCTGAGATTTAAAAAAAATAATGGCATCCAAGGATTTTTCCACCGGCTATATTTCAGAAGATGATTGCCTCATTTTTCATTTGCTGAGTAAGGCAATTTTCTGCGAGATGTGGTTATTCAATCAACCGTACCAGGTCTAAATATTATTAATTTGTTTCTATTTTTGAAGAAAATAGTTCTACCTACTGCGTAGGACAATTTATTTCTGCAAAACATGTATGAAAATTACAATATTCTATTTCTATACGGGAATGTGGCATTCCCGCACAGTTTGCCGTTAGATAATCTGGAATTTTGCGCACACTGCCCAAGCACGGGAAATATCGTTTTATGTACTGCATAAACAAAGAAATATCGCGTACGACGATTGCAAGAAGCTGTTTCGCTTTTCACACTTGTTGCACAACATATTATTTTTATATCTGTATAGAGCAGGAGTCAGATATATCGATTCCAGGCACTAATAATAATATTCAACAACTTCATTGAAAAATTTTATTTCAGCATAGACGTAAAAAGATATTCAATAACATTCGGTCTATGGCTGTCATATTTCTCCGAAAATTTTTAAATAATTGGTTAAAACGGAATGGAAACAGAAGAGTAAAGAAACTTAATTATAAAATGGGGAAATTGAATTTGCGGCAAACAGGAAGATTTTTCCCGAAAATTGAGATTTTCATGTATAATTTTATAAATAATAATTAAAAAGTACCAACTTACGACATACAAATTGTAACTTGTGTGATATTGAATCGAAATATCTTACTCATTCTTTGATTGTTGTTCCATTTTTGTGATGACCAGACACATCTAATAAATCTGAAGAAACCCGTAGCCAAAATTTGTACGTACCAATTTAAAACAAATAAAAATTAATTTCTATGCTTTAGAGGTATTTTTAACTGTTCTTCTTGGGATTGAACAATTTTCTAAACATATCGTTCTGAAAACTTCTAAGAATATTGGAAAAACGTTAAGGAAATCGAAGCGAACAAATTTCAATATCCAATCCAGAAAATACTTGATTTTACACACTACTTATTCACAGATCGATATCCTTCACTAATGTCAATTGATTCTAACTTTCATTTTCTTTCCAGGAGACAACAAGGTGTGTGGAATCGTGAAGAGTGAGGTTCATCAGTGGCAGATTCTGCGACACATCGAATTTATTTAATTAAAAAGACCTAATAAATGCGACTTTCAGCGGTGATTATAGCACTTGACTTTGAGAAAATGAATTATCGACTTCCTGATGAAAATTTCACGCCTCACGTAAAATCTTGATTCGGGGTCGCTGAACAAACATTATTTAGTAAATAAGGGACATGAGTAGTTTAAGCAACAAATACTAGGCAATAATAGTTATTTTTTGCACGTTCATTTATGACTCGTCGTTTGCTTCATTCACGAAACGAATGTAGATACGTTCTAAAGGATCAAGATGTTGAAATTTACGTTAATTATAATTAATTATAAGGTAGTGAGCAATAAGGGGAGATAAGGCTTCTTGGGTATCGACTCGACCTTTGATCGAACGTAACCATTTTTCACATTCTTCGCTGCCTTCGACCATTGGACGAACGTCTGGAACGAAAGGATCCGGCTCGAAGGACCCAGGATCAAAACACTTCGAAAATGAATTTTAATCCTCTAGTCCATGATCATAATTCTTTTTTATATTTTTTTATAATTTGCTCCACTCATTTCTTTATTTGACAGTAATTCTTCTCCATAAAGTAAACCATGAGAAAAGAAACTGTATACATTATTTGTTTTGAAATTCATCTCTGCCCTATGAAATATTCAAAATGTCTTTCGAATTATGTTTTTCACAATTCATATTCTACGAAAGAAAACTATATTCTTTTTCCCTGCGTTTCTTCTTCAAAAACTCTCCATACAAATTAGTTTGATTATTAGTATGATTAATTATTTACATAATATTTATTCCAATTCGAGAACGCGTTGTATTACAGAAATAGAGTTGAAACTTTATTTTAAATATAATATTTCTAAATAATGGAAAGATCATTATTAAAGGAGTTGTTACGTTTTCTCGTTAATTAGTTATATAATCCTGTTAAAGCAAGTCCAACCAAGTAAATTGTTGAATTCCGTAAAAACGAAATTATTAGAGAACAAAGCAACTTAATGAAGAAAGGAAGGAGTATGTTGTGATGGGCTATTTGATAAAATAATTGGTATCAAAGTCATAATTGTCTAGAAACTTTTAAATTGAAATGATCAATTTCGAGCCCTATAAATATCCTCCACCATTCTTTCGCGAATGAAAGTAAAAATTAAACAAGCCGCGTTGAAGTTTAAAAACACTTCCAAAAGGAAATCGTGGAATTGGAATAATGGGAAATATTTGAATAATTCTTTGATTATCAAATATCCAATTAATTTTCGAGAATCAATGAGAATATATATTATAAAATTATTCTAAAGCGCCGCCTTCACGTATATTTTCTTAAATAACAAAAACCGCGTCCTTACTGTATTTAGTAAAATCAGAGCAAGAAGAATATTACAATTATTATCAGATTAGTCATGTTTCGTCAGAGGTGTGATTTTTTTTGAAGAATCTAGCTTCCATAGACAAAAATTTATTTTTCAAAGGCTCACTAAAGTTCACCTCTTATGCCATAAATTACAAAGCAAGAAGATAAATTGAGTTTCTGACACTGATGACTCTGACTTGTGAGAATCACGACCCCAAGCTTACAAACTTTCTGATAGGATCTGGAAATGTACCTTTCCTGTAACTCGGTAGACATACTTTAAATTTCCTCTCTTTTTAAATTAATTTGTTGTTTCGAAAATTAGTAATTTTATAAAGAAACTGTTAAAGAATAATTTTTGTTATTCATCAATGACTGTTTGCAGAAGCATTATCAAATTTAAAAAAAAGCTGTTGCTTTCTCGATTGGATTTTATAATAATATAAGGTGACGTATTATTTAATGGAAGCAGAAATTGGGTTTCTTTTCTCAAATAATTAGGATGTACCTTCAGATGACTGAGTAAAGATTTCAAAATATATATCCGGAAAGAGCGGAAGTGAGCTTTAGAAATCTCATGCGGTTGCAGGAATGATAGTATGGATTTTCTGGTAAATCGCCTCTTTACTTATATTCTACAATCTACTACTGTAAGGGAAGTAGGAAGTTGAGTAAATGGAGACTATCTAACAACAAATGAGAGTAATTCGTTTTTAAGAATCTTCCAAAAATACTTACAGAGGAATTTTTTTCAAATAAATTGTTTTCGATTTCGAAGCCAACAATTTTCAATTGTAAATTGTGCACCTTAATACAAGAATTAAATTAATTTATTTGAATTCACAGTGCACTCAAGGTGATATCAATTTGAATGAGTATATGCGATCGAATTTTTATTTTCCCCATTCATATCAAAGTGGATTCATGAGTCATTGGTTTCCCATTCTATTTTACCTTGAATGATTAAAACTCATTTGAAGTTAGTTTTTTTACTTTTGTCATCTGTTTTATTCGAAATTAAGTCAATTCCGCTGAAATAAAGTGAATGCATGTGAGTTGAAAGTAAATTTTACTAGAAAATGAATTTGAATAAATCCCAGTCAAATCAATGTGAAATAATCAATCGCTGAGAATTTTATTCTACAGTAAGGTCCATCTCATACCAGTCATAGAGTTGCTGCATGTTGAAATATATTATGAATAATGCAAACCCCTTCCTCTTATTTTCAAACACAATTTTGAATTTATAGTGTCAATATTTCGTGAGAATTTGAGAAACAAATTTTTTCAAAAATTTTTGACAAAAAATTGATTCGAATTCCTCTTTGTTACTATCAAAATTATTTTAGGGCTTGGTATTTGAAATGAAAGGTCCCTCTAATTTTCTAAACACAATTTCGAATTTTTAGTGTCAATAAATCGTGAGGACTTGAGAAACAATTTTTTCCAAAGTTTTTGGAACAAAATCAATTAAAATTTCCGTTTGTCATTGATAAACTAATTTTGTGGTTTAGTATTTTAGATTAGAGATTCCTTCAATTTTTGGAACACAATTTTGAATTTTTTTCCAAAATTTTTGAAAAAAAATTGATTCGAATTTCTGTTTGCTTTTATTAAATTTATTTTATGGTTTGATATTTTAGATCATAGGTTCCTTTAATTTTGGAAATACAATCTTGAATTTTTAGTGTCAATAATTTGTGAGAACTTGAGAAACATTGTTTTTTTCCAAAGTTTCGGGTGAAATTTGAGTTAAAATGTAAGTGAATTTACAGTAGGTTCGAAATAATTTGAAAGCAAGATATAAACTGAATTCAAATCATTGATATATAGAGTAAATTTGGTACGAGTTTTGAAACATGAAATGAAAATTAGTTTTTCTGAATCCAATGTAAATGATTTTTATTGAGTTCAAATAAATGAAGTTGAATTCTGGTTAACTCCGGTGGATTTGGAGTAAATTTCTTCCAACTCATTTTCAGTGTTCAAATTACGAAATCAAACCTCAATTAGTAATTCCTTTTCAAATGGATTCTATTGAATCCAAATAAACTCGAGTGAAATCAAAATAAACCTCTCAATAAGATAAATTTTAATTCTAATTTACCTGATTAAAATAAATGTGTTTGTAAATAATGATAGTATAAATTGAATGACTGGAGTGAATTAAAGTATGACCCAACATATGTATAATTAAATATGTAATTATACACAATTCAAATAACGCGAGCTTTTTCCAAAACTGTATTTTCTTGACCTCAAGTTCAGACTCAATAAATATTCAGCTGAATTCACCCCTAATAATGTTCCAATTGGTTGTCGTGATACTCACAAGTCATAGGAATACCTTACATGTTGAAAAAATGGTAGCATGAAAATTTAATCTTGCTATGCATACATAAAAGAATGAAATATAGCAGTAAATAATAAGTAAATATCGATTGTTATCATTGATGATTTTACAAATTTCTATACTTCAATCCTGTTCTCAGCTATATTACACAGCAAAACGTGTAAAGTTGCATCAGAGCAATGCTTATTTCGATAAATAAATGGAATAAGAATCTGATTCTTGTATTTAAAAATAGCTTTGTGCTATTAAAACTCTACAACAAAGCGTCGAAGTGATAACCCGTAAACAAGATCGCGCGAAACGTCCATCAATTAAATAGTTGCAAATCATTTGAATCTAGATTAAGGCGTCGTGATTCCGAGTAGAACAAAATCTTGAATCTTAAAAAAAAACTTTTAATATAATTTTCACAGAAATTGCAAAAAATAGATGCTGATTTCTTGAATAACGCAATTTAATAAGTTACGTCTGTACAGAAAAAATTTAACATTATAGCTCAGTTGTACCGAACCTAAAACATTGTAATTTTATAGAAGCATTTATTACTTACAAAATTCAATTGAAGTAAACTCAATTTTCTTTTTTTCAATACTTCCTGGCACCTAAATGTGATCTGGAAATTTCATCCAAAATCAATATTTTGTAGAAATCTAGTAAACTAAATAATAATAACAAAAGTTGAACATGATAATTAAAAAATTTGGTCTCATTGATTATATCTTTTTATAATTCTTCGGATTCAATGAAAGGTCTAAGTAGTGTAGTTCATATTTAATGCCTAGGAAATAACAACTTTTGAGTCCTTCCAATGTTTTGTGATTAAAAAACGTACAAATGAAAATTATAATTCTTCTATACTTCACATCGCGAAAATTAGATGATCATTTCACTTTCATTTTCAGTCTTCTCAATCCACATCGATAAAAAATGAATTCTTCCGATCTAATAGATCGGCAGAATGAAATATGACTAAAAATACTTTAGGAACTAAGATTTGTTAACTTACCACAGCAATTCATATTTTTCTTGAAAACGAATTCTTACTTTGAGAAATATAAAAATTGTCGTGCAATAAAAACTTCGTTACGATAAATGGAAACATGTAAAGAGGCTTTGCGAATTAAAATCCTTGTATCTGTAATCGATTCTGATATATTTGACTTCTGAAAATATAAAAAATGTCGCACAGCCCCGATCTGCACCACTTTCCGTGGCCAGCCCAACTTACACTCTATACAATCGTGAAAAATTTATAGTCGTTTTGTAATATGGACCAATAATGCTGCAATAAATGCGGATTAAATGCGTTCTACTAGTTTTACACAATTCAAAGTTCGATTAAAATGTTCCCGTTCGATATTTATTATTAACGCGATTGACGTTGTAGTTATTCAGTTAAGAGTATTTGCTTTTGCTGTGTCGAGAAAAATAAATAAAACATTCAATAAACTGATTTTAAACTTTTAGGGGTTAGCCAAATAAATATTTTATCTTTTAGAACTGCCATATATGGTGGTATGTTTACAGAATATATTTCGAGACTTATCTGAGCATTGAAAATTCAAGCTTTGAAATGATTATCTTGTTAAGAAAAGAGAACTCTAGATAGACCAAATAAATTTTTTTTTTCAGGACTTGGAGATTATGGCTCTTGACAGCAAAAAACTTTGGAACTGATTCTGAATTTCTGAACAATGAATAAAGACTCTAACAAAGTAGAAGAAACTAATCTGTATGATAATTACTTCTTCTTATTGCAGAGGTAATATCTAATTAATTTGCAGGACTAAAATTGCTTAGAGTGAGAAAATTTTCGGAATTTCTCTAGTTTGAAATTCAAATTTCACGAACGCTCGCGAGCCAGTGACTCCCTTTTTACTTCACATAAAGTCTCAAGAAATTTACATAAATTGTGCATGAGGATAAGAGGTTTTGAGCCAGACATTCGCATCCCTTCAACGGTAATGAAATCTCTTTCCGGGTCAGCAAAAAATTGTCAAAGATTGATTGCTTATGCACAATGTGTGGGAAAAAATTGGTGAAAGCTATGAATTGCCCCTCAAATATTCAATTTTTATTCTGAAACATCAGCATAAGTTTTGAACAATCAATATTTCCTGAACGAAATAAATGTTAAATATAAATAGAATCAGGCAGGTCATTTCACCATCGAGTTTTTTTTTCAGATAAAATGAAAGATACAAAAAAATGTTTAGTCAACATAATTTACATCATATACTGAATAAAGTGACGTATTCTGAATAATATTATTTTTGAATCTAATAAATTGGTTCTAAATTGATCAATTTTACGGGATTCGAAGTGAATTTTATTGAATCCTGATTGATGAATTCAAGATAATTCAAACCGAAAGTTAAATTGAGACAAATCAGGTTGAACAACTTTCCCTATACTCGAATCAAATGCTTAAATGCTCTGATTTTTGTAGTGCTTCTTAGGAGCTTGAATTACATTCGAGTCAAATTGAATCCACTACATTTTTAATAAATTTCACTTAATTCATAATATGGTGATTTATCCAGCTGAATTCAACAGATTGTAGAACAATCGTAATGAATCAACTGTAATCTAAAAACAGATGAAAAATTATACTAAGGAACCCATAGAACTATCGAATCATCTTTCCCACTTTGAAGGTGCTTTGTCAAGGGTAGGCTTTCGCCGAAGCCATAATTCTCTTACAATGGTGGATTGTTTGTTGTAATATTTGTCCCACCTCATATTTAGACCCTCATTGAGGCTCGTATAGAATTCTTTCTTCCGAATATTGCTTTTTTTCGAATGAACTCGATTTAAAATCAAGTAATTCTTGCGCCTGAAAGTACGCACCGCCTTGCATGCTGATAGCGGTCATTGGCGTGCACCGCCATGCCGGCCTCGAGACAGACCTGAGAGCGCTGGCGCGCATTCATTTTACTCATCGCAGTGCTAACGCCGAAAATACATCTTAAAACTTCCAAGTTACGGAATTTTCATTGCCCACGGTTGAGGGTCGACATAGACGTTACCCGTTGCATTTGTCGAGGATACTCGAGGCCGGCATGACAGTGCACGCCAATGCACTCTATTCAACATGCAAGGCGGTGCCGTTTTTCAGGCGCAAGAATTACTTGATTTTAAATTCGAACAAAAATAAACAACAACGCAATATTCGGAAAAAAGAAGTCTATACGATCTTCCATTAGGTTCTAAAGATGAGGTGGGACAAATATTACGACAAAAAATTCATCAGTGTAAGAGAATTATGGCTTTAGCGTTAGCCCATCCTTGACGAAGCACCTTCAAATTGCTGGCTTCAATTAGATCATATAGATAAATAATTGAAAAGCAATAAGCATAATGTTTTTGTTCCCTGTCGAACAAAATTTTTGTGGTACTTCCAGATTTATCTCTTGAATCCCTACAATTCCTAAAAAATCTTGATAGAAATTACTCGAACATAAAAATTCGATGCAACTTTTTTACATACTTAAGTATACTCAGAAAAGTTACTCAAGTCATTAAAATTTCCAATTTTAATCGATGAAATGACTGATTTTTTTAATCGTTTTGAACAAATGACCAATGGTAGTTGAAAATTTATAAATTGGACCAAGTATATTCATCTTTTCTTATAGTAGGTTCTTCATAAAGTGAAAGACTTGCTGAAGTTCAGTAGAACATAAAAGATTGATCATTCGACTTTTTCAGAATCCTGAAATAGAAATCTACTACAACGAAATATTATATCAACGAAAAATATTTTTTTTCGTTCCTTCAACCCTTCTGAAGTTCCATTCATCATTGGGTTTGTAAAATTGATACCCTCCTAACTTACAATTCCAAAAAAATCTTATGAAAATATTCAGTCTTCTCCAAATGCCAGTGTGATTTTGATTAAAGAAAAGATAAGCATATTACAAGAAAAAAACCTTTGATGGAACTCTACTCGTTTCCAATTTTTCGTGGTATTATACCCACTAAATATTAAAATTAGAATAGAAAATGGTTTTAATTCTAGGAAAAAGTCGTTTTGAGTGTAAAATAATAAGAGGAAACCCCTTTTTCGAAATTACAGAAACATAATGAAGAAAATAAGACTTTAGAAGAACAAACATTGTTGATAATGTTGAAATCAACTGAATTTCATTATACAACTATATCAAATTTTTACATTTGAAAAAAATGAAATCCTTACTTTTACTCTAATATTTCGATCTCTTTCCAACGAGGGCTGGCCACACTCTTTTTGTAAATTCACACTTGTAAATAAAATAATACATCACGCACTAGATCTCTTCAAATTTCAATATACCTTTACCTGAAAGCTATAACCATCTAAGAAACCCTAATCTGTTCTAGGGAATCTAGAGTAGGAAAATAATATTTCATAAAAATAATCCTAACGAAACTATCTTCAATCTAACAAATCTAATAGTAGATACAAGAATAATACCAATTTTGCTATAATAGGGGGGTTTCGAATGATAGATTTCTGTTACCGACATTCACCGAATTCTCGAAACTTTGATGGTTCAGTTCTATGCTAAATAAGTGAAGAGCATGATTATCTGCACTGTTTTAACCATTCAAAGCATAGCATTGACATAAATCTATTTTTAGCATAGAACAAAACCAATAAAGCCTTGAGAAGGCGGTGAATGTCGGTAATAAAAATTTATTGTCACGAACTTGCCCAAATGTATATCTTACTCTTTATGTCAAAAAGAAAACATTGTGCAGGCTTTGTACACAATTTTATTCATTCTACTCTCAGTTCCAAATCACTTTTCCAAATAAAATTTTTATTCATAATTGACAGAGAGAAAAATTGAATTCAACTCTTGTTTGAATATGAGCAAAAATTTCGATTCTCATGAATATATCCTAACTCGAATGCATAAAATACACTCGAAAAGCTTATAATTTTAAAAACACAATAATATTACAATAACATTATTTCCCAACCCACTGTACTTAATAAGCGATATTAAGAGAGAAACCTTATTCCCATACATGTAACTAAAGATCTCTAACTCTAAACGGCACATATATATGCGAATATACAAGAATACATATAGAAATATATATTATAAAACTGCGTATATATTATACGCCAATAGATTGACCTTTACCGTGTAGAAAATGATTGCGCCGTCTATATAGAAATACTATAGTTAAATGTTCGATGGATTTAATTTTTGAAAAAACGATCCATGAATTGAATAGTTATATAGTTGAATAACTGAATAAGTGGATATTTGATGTAAGCTTATCAGTTCAAATAAGTTTATTTAAATTTTTTTTCAGAATATATAGATGGGTTGTGCATCACAACGTGTAGGTGACGTTATATTGTGCTATTTTCATCATAGCAAACAATGTTATTATTGTACTCGTTATAGAACAACCGAGTAATTAAAAAATGCATAAATCTCTTTGGGATACATGCACTTTCATGAGAATGGGTCGAAAGAATAAAAAAGATGAATCCAATTCCCTACTGGAAGTCAAAACTAGTGTTGAAAAAACTAATTCTTTCTTACAATTTTTTTTAATTATTCAAGGTGAATTTATTTCTGAATTAAACAATTTAGCCCAGTTCCTCGTGAATTTGGCTCCATTGAATAAATTTATTTTAATTCAAAATGAATTATTAATATGTAAATGAAATAAATGAATATAAATAAAAGATGAATTAAGTTATGAGTTAATTATATGAATTCAAGGAAGAAATAACAATTTGCAGCATCAGGGAATCATCAGTTTATGGAACTTTTTTCATTCGCCCCTTTCTAATTTAATTGAAGAAATTGAAGGAGGTGCACACTGAAACTAATTTTTTTAAGGTAAACGAGACATGTACTTAATAGTGTTTATTACTGTTCGTCAGTAGGTTATATTTTTAAGTACGAAAATGTATATAATACCGTTGTGTTATTTATCATAGAATATAACTATCGACGTCCTTATAATCATTCATGGCGTAGAAATGTAAATAAATCTTCGATCCTGCTTCTCATAAAAAATTAGATCAGAAAGTTTACCAAATAGGACAATATCAGGCTTATATAAAATCTATATCAAAGGAGAGATCAAAGATACAAAGTTTTCTTATGAGAAATATCTGTCATGGTGTCATCTGGTGCAGAAGTTATGTAGAATTTATTCATCTCTGCGAACATGTTTTTATATAAATTCTACATTCCCTAGCTAGAACTCAAACTCAATCTAGATATTTTATCCCTGTGAGCATTAATGCGATAGAAAAACGATTATGTAAATCATTGAGAGTGTCTAGAAAAAATTCCAAAAAAGGAAGATTTTCTGTAATTTTTGTCTCAAATTATAAGAAAATTTCGATTACGAATTATACTGTTTTATTGCAAAATTTTGTATTAAATGAAAGTTTCTATGACTAAGTACAATCATTTTTGAAGAGATTAGTTTTTGATACAATTTGCTATAAGTTATGCAGAATTTTCATGAAGTTTCATGTAGCTTGCCCTAAATTTACACCGGGAGAGTGGAACTCCTATAAAGGGCTTAAGAATAAATGTGGCGTGAGATCTGATCGCAGCCGTGTGGCGACGCTGGCTGTACTTTTAGACTGATAATTATTCTATAATAGTAACCAATCATTCTATAGCTTAGGAAAATTCGAACTTGATTTATTTCAATTATTGAATCACGTTTTTTTTGCATATATTTATCTTGGGACAATATTTTTTTAAATTTTAAATATCCAATAAATTAATAGTTACTAACGAAAAAGTGAAGAATACATTATTTTGTTGACCATATACGAATATGCTCTTCACAGAATACATACAATAATTCTACAAAAATATTAAATTTGTAGAATTGACATATGCAAATATCGAAACTTATGAAAATAGTAGATTTCAATTAAATTTCATGTATTCATGACATTGATATCGATTATTGGAATTAGACCTTAATTCAACAAAATTACGAAAGTTTATATTTCTTTTTTAATTTATAGAATACTTCATTTTGCTTGTTTATGATAAAACTGTAAAAATGGAAACATCTATAAAAATTGTTCATGTTATAAAAATATTCCGAGTACTTTTAACGACTTATATTATAAAAAATAGGATTTAAAGATTCAATGAATATTATAAGATTGGAGAATCAAAAACAGTACTTGTAAACAATATTCAAATACTGATAAATAGAATATCATCAAAAGAACGTAATTATTTATGCATTTCAATTATGAATTTTCAACTAATGTGATGAATATTCAAACTAAAAGAATAATTTTCAAGTAGAAAGATTAATTTTCTACCAGGTAATACAATGTTCAAACAAAATAAATGAATTTCTAACTGGAAAAGCGATTCATTCGAATTTTCATTCGAAAATGGAACAGTAACATTTTTTGTTTTAAAAACCAATTTCCAACCAAACATAAGAGTTTTTAACTAAAACAAAGAATCTTCAATTGAAAGATTTGAACATCTTGTACGGATAAAATAATTTTTACCAAAAAAGATCAATTGTCAACCCAAGATTGAATACTCAAATTTTGAATTGAAAAAAAAAATCATGTTTAACCAAACAAATGAATTCTTAACTACAACTATTGAATTGTGTTTTGGAAGTAGTCAAATTTTCTACATTCAAAATGAAGATTAGGGGACATTCAAATTGTGACGAATTCCAAATGGGAAAAGCGATTTATTAAATATCCTTTTTTTTTAAATCCAAATTATGATTATTTTTGAAAGTAAACGTTCCATGTAAAAAGATTCCCTGTTCCAAGCAAAATATATTTCTCTACTGAAACTCCCCAACCTAAAGTCAAAACTATGATTATCTTCTAAAATTCCCTGTCCCAAGTCAGATGAATGAGGAGAAAGAAAATAAAACGCGTATATATACATATTATTGAAAAAATTGAAAGAATAATTCTATCTGTATGTTTGGGCTATCATCAATTCAATAATAAAAATTGAGTCGGCTAAAAAAATCTCATAGAGTAACGAATTTGCAAAAGGTTTTTCTTATAATAAAAAATATAAAAATCCTTTCTCTCATAAAGTATAGATATATTTAAAAAATTTGGTGATCAGACTAAAAAGACTCAATATTCTCCAAATCATAAACGATACGATCTCTTTTAATTCATAAAAACAAAGCGGTCATTTTTCGTATTTTGACGGTAAAATATTCAAGCGTCTAGGTCAAATCAAGTAATTTCCGGTTTTCTAATTAAATTCTTGGTCATCTCCCGGTTTTTGTTTCTAGTCAATAAAATTCCCTGCAATTGACCGGTTTTCCGATCGAGTCACTACCCTGTTAATATCAATTGCAGAAGTTGAAAAAGATTGAGAATTTTATTGTTCTTATAACAGGCCCATCCTTACCAAGTATTGGATGCTCCGAAAAAGATCCTCAAGATTAAAATTTTTTATGTGAATCACATGACCTGGTTTCAGTTGAAAATAACCTCTGAATATAGCTTGTTGCTAGATTTTAATAAATTCTTTGTCTCTACAGGCACACTTAAAACTTGAATTTTTTGGAGCAAGTTGCATAACCTGACTTGCATTCAAAAACAACCAAAACAACGTACTTATATTCCGTTGTTACCGCTGATTAAAAAAAAACTTGAAAAATGTAAAGTCTCAACAACATTAACATTTTATTTTAAAACACAAAAAAATCGAATACTTTTGTTTGTGTACCTGAAAGAATCAAAACTTAACATTGTTGACACATTCGCCATTTATTTTATGAACTGTCGGCCTGAAAATACAGCCAGCGCCGCCACTCGGCTACGGTCAACATTTCCGTCAGTTTTAGTTTTGACTGTCACCTGTCTGGTAGATATCGATAACGAGAATCACAGAACATCAGAAAATCGAATGAGATTTTTCCAGTTTTTTTCAAATGAACAAAATGATTCTATTAAATTTCTGCGAGATATGGAATTCCATCGAAATTTACCAGATTTTTCTTGAAACTGTGCAGAAATTACATGGAACTACTTAAGTACAATGGAACTACTCTTCCTTTTCCACAATTCTATAAGGTTTTCATGGAATTAAGAAATCCCTCAGAATTTATCATGAATGCCTTGAAAAATCTAAATAAACAAAATGTCTATAAGCACATCAAAAATATTTGTTCTACCCTCTCTGTATTTCAGTAAATCTAGACATGGCCTATATTATATCATATTGTATTATACATGTAAGTCTCTCCAAGATTGTGATACAGTTTTTGTGAAATCGTATAACGATTTTGCTGAAATTCTTTTGAAATTTCATGTCGTGAATAAACGATAAAAATTTTAGAAACATACAAAGTAAATAACAGTCTCAAAAAAAGGAAGAGATTCAATTTTTTCGTTTCTCATATTTTCAGTCTCTACCAGAATTCTCTGAATGGGTTTTGATCTCCATGCGATTGCATTTCTCATGATTCTGATCAAATTTAATGAATTAATTACCTAATTCGCGAAGAATTTTATACAAATTCTGTGGAAGTAAAATTGTTACGGATTTTGATATTGAAGTAAATTATAGAATAAAAGAATTTCTTCTCTAATTTCATTGTCTAATTTCAGGAAGGGATTATTTCCTTCAATTTGTAAAATATGCTTCAAAATAAAATTTTCATTTGCATAAAATTGGTTGAAGTGTCGAAAAAGTTGTTACTATAAAGTTATACGGCAAAGATTGGTGGGCATTAGGGTGGTCCAAAAATGCATTAGAAAATTTTTTTCGAATTATTAGGAAAACGCCCGGAAATTTGTTTGAATCCACAAAAAAATAAATGCTTTTTTTGTTGAAAAAAAATAATATTCAGAGGTGGCGCAAGCCCCATAAAGTTCAACACGTATTTCCCAAAAGAAAAAAAGACGTTTTTGTACATTTTATTCAGGATTCTCAATACTAGGTGAATCGAATTCGAAATTCACCATTTCTCTCCACAATTTGTCACAGAATGCAAATAAAATATTACTTTTCAAATATTGCCCCGATAAGTCTGTTCAATAGGGTCCCAAAAAACCCTCATAAGTAAAAAAATGGGTTTTTCGAGTTTATGGCGCTAATTATGATTTTTTTGAGGTTCTTTCTAACGCAGATTATTTTTAATACATAAAAACATACTTTATACTGATAATTATGTGTCTATTCACATTGTTTAAACAATTCATTATTGTTTTTAGTAAATTCCTCTGGAAAAAGGGTTAGGAAGTCAAGGTTTTTTTCGGAATTTTTCAACTTATTTTCAATGTTTTAGTAATAGAAGGGTAATAATTAATTATAGTTAACAAAAATAACTATTTAAACAATTTCTTGGTTATTATAACAATATCATTTTAGAATAATGCTACAAAGTTGCGCTTTTTTCTGAAATTTTCAACTTCTTGGCCACTTTTCACTTGAAGTAAGGAATTATTTAGTTTAATTTAGCAAAAATAAATGTTTAAATAAATTGTAAATCTCAATAGATATCTCTTCCTACATTAATACTACATAATTGCGGTTTGTTTCTGGAATTCTTAACTTTTTATCACTTTTGAATCAGACAAAAGTGATAATTGATTCATGTTAAAAATAATCGTTTAAACAATTTATTATCATTGCTAATAATATTTTCTTTGCTTAGTGATAGAAACTTTCGGTTTTTTGCCTAAATTGTTAACTTCTTGAGTACTTCTTACTTGAAGTGGGTTATTATTTATTAAATTTAACAAAAATAATTGTTTAAAGAAAATGATATTGTTTATGGCTATCTTCTCTTATGTCAGTGCTAAAAATTTGCGGTTCTTTCTGAAAAGTTTAACTTTGCTTAGCCTTTTTAGTTCTAAACAAATAATAAATAAACATTAGAGAGAACCATATTTCAAATAGTATTGTATTGTTTTAAGTAAATTTCTTTTGTTCTTTCCCGAATGTTAAAAGAAAAATGAAACAAAAAAGCTTAATTTATTCACTGAAATTTTAATTCCGAATTTTCTACTAAAATTATGGATCTTTAACGCGACAATTGAATTTTTAAGAAAGTAGTTCAACTTTCAACCAAAGAGTTGAATTTTCGACCTAAATATATGAATTTTTATTCAAAAATATAATGGTTGATATTTAAAAAAAATTTATTTCAAATAAAAAACAATCTTATTTAACCAACAATGAAATCAGATCAATCTAATTCAATTGAATTGAATTTCATTCAAATTCCATTCAGTGCAAAGTTAAACATTTCAGAAAAAACCACAACTTTCTAGCACTTATCTAAGATAAAATGGTTATGAACGATATAAATTGTTTATTTAAGCATGTTTGTTAACTCACATTAATTATAACCTCACTAAGTTAAAAGTGGACAAAAAGCTTAAGAGTTTAGAAAAAACCGCAACTATGTAGTATTAAACTAGAAGGAGATAGCTATAAACATTGACAAAACCTTGACTTTCTAACTCTTTCCTAAGAGAAAGTTGCTAAAAACAATAATAAATTGTTTGAACGATGTAAAGAACATCCACTTATTAACATAAAGTAGTATTTCATATATCTAAAACAATCTGCGTTAGTAAAACCGCAAAAAAATCATAATTAGCGCCAAAAACTCGAAAAACTCATTTTTCACCTATGGGGTTTTTTCGGGACCCTATAAAACAGACTTATGGGGATGATTATTAACAAGTAATATTTTATTCGCATTCTGTGACTAATTGTGATGAGGAATGGTGAATTTTGAACTTGATTCCCCCAATATTGAGAATTCTGAATAAAATTCACAAAAACGTCTTTTTTTCTTATGGGAAATACGTGTTAAACTTCATAGGGCTTGCGCCACCTCTAAAAATATATTGAAAAAAAAGAATTCCTTTTCTTTTTGGATTCGAACGAATTTCCGGGCGTTTTCCATAAACGTTCGAAAAAAAACTTTTTGGACCACCCGGGTGTGCATTGACCTTTTCCATCGAATTAAAAATTTATTCTTCGTGAATTTCCATGAAACTTCTCAAATAATACATAATGAATCTTTCTCTCCTTCTCCTTTTAAACATTTAGTCCCTAAATAGACTGCTTCCGCGACAACCTGCCTAATCCTTGTGAAATTTGTACAGAAAAGCCAGCTTTTCATAAACCATTTGTTTATTGTATCATGAAACAACGAAGTTACGTTCAGTTTTTTGTAAGTGTTAGAAGGATCGATACCAAGATCGAATTAATTATTGTTGAAACTCCAGAGAATCAAAAGGAAATTTTGGAAACTGAGAAGAATATGATCTCTACTTTTTCTCTAAATTAATACAATAATTCACTCTAAATCCAAGCAAAATATTTTCTCAGTACTAAATTTTGAAAAAAAATTTTCACCAGAATTGTTTGAAAATGTATATTAAACTAGATTTTTCAGTTTCCGAATTTCCAAACGAAACGTATCGACTAAAGAAAAATATTGTATCTTCCAACTATTGATATCAAGTTGTACAAAACTGGAGAAATTCATAGTGGGGACAATAACCCCTTTCAAAGAAGGTTTAAGAATTTGCATCGTTTTCTGCCTCCGCTCGTGAAACTATGATAAAATAAAAGAAGAAAATATAAAATTATAGGAAATATTACATTCTGCGCACTAGTTGCCGAAGCTGAAAGCTGATTTTTAAATATATTGATCAGTATCGATTAAATATTTCGGTGAAGAAAACAAGCGATGCAAATTGACAAAACATGCTGACTGTTGCTGTTGTTGTTGTTGTTGAAAAAGCCTACGAAGAAAAAGGACAAGAGCTGAGAATATTTCCTGAATTTTTCAAAATGATCTCAATTCACAATAATAAAAGAAAGGAGAGATGTACCAATTGAACAAAATCATGACAATCCAGATTAAAAATTATTTTTTCGATATTCTAAATACACTAGAGTTCTTAAAAAAAGAGAAATTCTGCTCAAAATTAATTATTAGTCAAAGCATAATACGATGGCAGCTAATGTATTCAATCATCCACCTATTCAGCATAATATAACTTCCTTATTTTACTGACGATGATGGATAAGTCGAATATGGTTTAAAAATCTTAAAAATAAAAGAGGTCGAAGGAAAAGTAAAGACTAATTGATATTTCCAATTCTAATACCTTACTACCTATTATTATAGACTATTGTTTAGACCACATTGCAAAATTCAGAAAATATCCAGTCCAATAGTACATATTGTAAGCCAAGACCGCCTATAAAAGCGATTATTGTAATGAATTGAAAGTGCAAAAAATATACATACATTAAATGTTGTTTAAATATATGATTATTTATTTCTTGAAAACATACTCTGACACCCTTACACTTACCTAATAACGATGACTCATTGGGGTGGTCCAAAAATGCATTAGAAACAATTTTCTTCGAATTTTTATGCAAAACGCACGGAAATTTGTTTGGATCCGCAAAGAAAAAACGAATTTAAAAAAATATATATTTAGAGGTGGCGAAAGTCCCATGAAGTTTAACAGGTATTTCCCATAAGAAAAAAAAGCGTTTTTGCGAATTTTATTCAGAATTCTCAATATTAGGTGAATCGAGTTCAAAATTCACCATTCATCTTCACAATTATTCACAGAATGCGAATAAAACATAACTTCTCAAATATCACCTCCATAAGTCTGTTTTATAGGGTCCCAAAAAACCCCAATAAGTGAAAAAATGGGGTTTTCGAGTTTTTTACGCTAAGTTTGATTTTTTCGCGGTTTTCTTCAACGCAGATTGTTACAAATACATTAAATACTAGGTACTTTATAATAATAATTAAAAGTTCATTTAAATTGTTCAAACAAGTTATTATTGTTTTTAACAACTTATTCTTAGAAAAAGGTTAGAAAGTCAAGGTTTTTCCTGAATTTTTCAACTTATTTTTAATGTTTCAATCAAAGCGAGGTAATAATCAATTGCAAATAACAAAAATGATTGTTTAGACCATTTGTTATTAATTATAACAATATTCTTTTAGAAAAATGCTACAGAATTGGTTTTTTTTCTGAAATTGTCAATTTTTTTACCACTTTTAAATTAAAGTAGGTGATTTTTCAATTTAATTTAGCAGAACATGATTGTTTAAAGAATTTTTTATTATTGCTCATAATGCTTTCTTTGCCGAATGATAGAAACTTGCGGTTTTTTTCTTAAATTTTTAACTTTTTGCACACTTTTTACTTGAAGTGAGTTAATATTTAATTTAATTTAACAAAAATAATTGTTCAAACAAATTATTATTGTTTATGGCTATCTTCTCTT
>WSXT02187829.1:0-15698 GCA_011762715.2 Neuroterus valhalla | reverse complement strand
GTAGGTAGGGAGACATCGTACTACCTTTTTCACCGAATTGAACAATCTGTACCCCCCCCCCCCCTCCTCCCCCCATGACTCGAAGCTATGTACGCCACTGGAAGAAAATGATTCTACACGCTTTCTTTTCAATTGGAATTGAGTGCGAAGTGTGAGACACACGATGATAATGTATTTGTTAAAGCCAAAGAAGTTTAAACAAAAGAGAATTTGCATTATTCAAATTACTTATTCAGATGATGCAAAACAAAACATAAATTTCATTTTTCATAATATTGCTCCAATATTCGTTATGATAGTGCAATTTATAATGAGCATGAGCTTTTCATAATAAATTTTTCTCTTATCCTATATTATATTATATTATATTATATATTATCAATCATGGTTTTTGAACAACCATTTAAACATGATCGAAGAGAATGATTCTACACGGTATCTTTAAATTGAAATTGGAGACTGACGATGAGAATGTATTCATTAAAGCCGTAGAAGCTTTAACAATTCACAATTCTCAATAAAACAGTTATTTGTTCAGATGAGGCAAATCAAAGCATACATTTTATTTTTCATAATTACTCCAATGTTTTTCATGATAGTACAATTTATAAGGAGCATGAGCTTTTCATAATAAATTTTTCTCTTATCGTATATCAAATTATATATTATCAATCATGCGTGCCGTAGTTTTTGAAAAGCCCTTTAACGATGGTCGAAGAGAAGGATTCTACATGGCATCTTTTGAATTGAAATTGAGTGCAGAACGTGAGACACATGATGAGAATGTATTCGTTAAAGCCAAAGAAGATTTAACAATAGAGAATTCTCAATCATCAAATCACTTGTTCAGAATAGGCAAAACGAAGCATAAATTTTATTTCTCATAACCAATCCAATATTTGTCATGATAGTACAAGTTATAAAGAGCATGAGCATTTCATACTAAATTTTTCTCTTACATTATATTAAATTGTATATTAAAAATCATGCGTGACGTAGTTTTTGAACAGCCCTTTAAACATGGTGTCAGAGAATGATTCTACTCGGTATCTTTTTAATTGAGATTGAGTGTAAAGCGTGAGACACACGATGAGAATGTATTTGTATAACAAAAGAAGCTCTAACAAAAGAGAATTCGCAATCATCAAATTATTTGTTAAGATGATGCGAAACAAAACATAAATTTTATTTCTCATAATTACTTCAATATTTGTTATGATACTACAATTTGTCATGAGCATGAGCATTTATTAATCAACTTTTCTCTTATATTATATTATATTAAATTATATGATATTATATATTATCAATCATGCGTGATGTAGTTTTTGAACAGCCCTTTAAACGTGGTCGAAGAGAATGATTCTACACCGTATATTTGTAATTAAAACTGAGTGCAAAGCGTGAGACACACGATAAGAACGTATTTTTTAAAGCCAAAGAAGCTTTAACAAAAGAGAATTCGCAATCATCAAATTATTTGTTTAGATGATGCAAAACGAAACATAATTTATTCTCATAATAACTCCTATAATAGTCATGATATTACAACTTATAATGAGCGTGAGCATTTAGTAATAAATTTTCCTCTTATATTATATTATAATATATTATATATTATCAACCATGCGTGACGTATTTTTTGAAGAGCCCTTTAAACTTTAAACATCGTCGAAAAGAATGATTCCACACGGTATCTTTGTTTGGGAAACACCAACAGTCGACAATATTCCACATCTGTGGTATTTAACTCACTTGACCCCCCGGTGTTTAACACACTTTTTTGTGAAACGCGAATACAGCAGCTGACATAAGCCGAAAACGTAACCGGAAGCCTCAGCTGGGTCTGGGTCTGACTGCCTGACTTGAGTTTCAAAAACGAAACGTTTCGGGTGAAAACAGGCCTGACTGGACTAGCACTAGAGGCAGGCAATTTTATGATCGCTGATTGTCAGAGATTCGTGGAAATTTCCAGAAAATTGAACAAAGAAGTCGTTTCATAACGAACGAGGAACGAGCTGTATAGCTGAATACTGCTTCAGCTAGCAACTATAGACTGTGGACTATAGAGTATAGACTATAGAGTTGAGTGTAGCTGTAGGTGTGGGTCTAGATGTAGAAGTAATAAAATTGTGGGGCTTTAGCATAAAGTGCAAAGCAAAGCATAGCTGCAGCGGTTATTTGATTGTCGTCGCTGGTCACTTTTGCAATTGTGGAGAGTATAATATAGCAGGAACACAATGAGAGCCGCAGCGAACAGAAGAATTATGTCATATCTCTCGAATCGTGACCTTCGAGGAGACAAGCGCGATCGGAAATCATTGTTCGGACGATTGTTGTCTTTCGGTTTCGGAGAAGTTGCTGATTAATGCAAAATCGCATCAACTGCATCGCGCGATGTCCCTGTGAGATCATCCTGCTCTCGGCAACCCGTCTGCTACTGCTTGCCTGCCTGATCAGCTGATGGTAGAGACGAGTTTTAAAGGGAATAGGAGTTTGTTGCTAAGGGAAAAGGGAGGAGAGACTCAGAGAGTGAGAGAGAATATGAGAGGCTTCGCACTCTTCTCAGGAGCGTATTTTCCACTCAAACCTTTTCTACATTCTCATACAGTCAATGAGGATTTTAGAAAGAAAATACTCTCAATTCCTTGGGCTGAATTTCTGGTCCGAGCAATGACCAAACCTGCGATTCTGATTAAATGGAACCGAAAAGCGTTGGATAAACTTCCGATTAGGGTCCACCTCCAAAATCCTTCATACTGCGTATACCTATGTATTTTGATGCGCTGATTACGAATATGATTGTGAAAATTGGCGACTAGGCGTTTTTCATGGTGACACCATGAAAAAACTATAAAAATCATGGTTTTTTGCGTTTATCTCAGGTAATATGCAAAATTTCAAAAAAAGTTTCTAACAATCGTTGTAGACCTTATCTAGATATACATTTTCAGTTCTATACATTTTTTTCTACAAATAATAGTTTCCGAGAAAATCAGTGATATATCGATTTTCATTTTTAAAAAACCCATACAATTAATGGCTTTTTGACATTATAACAGACAATATGCAAAATTTCACAAAATTTTTCAAACAGGAGGGGTGGGTGACATTTAGGAATAGGTGACAGATAAACATTATTTCTATAACCTGTCACAAGGGTGCCCCCCCCCCCCTACGAGACTTGTGAAGAGGGGGAGGTATGTGACATACATTATTTCTATAACCTGTCACAGGGGTGACTACATACTAACCGAACATTTTTTTAAATATGCTCTTCAAAGTACTCCAACCTTCCCGCGGTGAAGAGCGTGATTAGGCACCAAGCCGGAACCAATGGACGTACATACCTTGAGAACGATCACTCGCAAAAAAAAATGTTTGCAACAAAAAATATGTTTTTCGATGAGGTCTACAACTTTTGTTTGAAACCTTTTTTTATATTTTGCATATTTCCTGAAATAAACGCCGAAAACCATGATTTTTATGGTTTTTTTATGGTTTCACCATTAAAATCGCCTAGACGCCAATTTTCACTATCATATTCGTGATCAGTGCATCAAAATACATAGATATATGCAGTATGAAAGATTTTGGAAATGGACCTTAATCGGAAGTACACCAATTTTCATTTCAATGAAAATCGATATATATCACTGATTTTTCCGGAAACTATTATCTGTAGAAAAAAATGTACGGAACCAAAAATGTATATCTGAATGAGGTCTACAACTATTGCTTGAGATTTTTTTTCAAATTTTGCATATTACCTGAGATAAACGCGAAAAACCATGATTTTTATGGCTTTTTCATGGTTTCACCATGAAAATCGCCTAGCCGCCAATTTCAACTATTATATTCGTGATCAGCGCATCAAAATACATAGATATACGCAGTATGAAAGATTTTGAAGATGGACCTTAATCGGAAGCACACCAATTTTCATTTCAATGAAAATAGATATATATCACTGATTTTCTCGGAAACACGGAAACTATTATCTGTGGAAAAAAATGTATACAACTAAAAATGAATACCTGAATGAGATCTACAACTATTGTTTGAAACTTTTTTTGAAATTTTTCATATTACCTGTGATAAACGCGAAAAGCCATGATTTTTATGGTTTTTTCATGGTTTCACCATGAAAATCGCCTAGCCGCCAATTTTCACTATCATATTCGTAATCAGCGCATCAAAATACATACATATACACAGTATGAAAAATTTTGAAGGTGGACCTTAATCGGAAGTACACCCAAAGCGTTTTCCGGTCCAAGCTTGGACCAGGGATATTGGGAAACTCAGAATTTCATGACGCCATCTATAATTCTGATACGGTCAAAATATAAACTAGAGCAGATGAGTTACAGTTTTAGGATACATTTCAATTTGTGCATGAAAATCAATTCAAAATTTTTTATTGGCAATTTTAAACAATAAGAAAATAATGCAAAAATGTATTGATCGAAAATAAAGTATTCCTAACAGAATTTTCATCATATACAGTGAAAGAACACATTTACTGTCAAAATTGATTTTTCTCAAAATAAAATTTATTGAACTATATCATGTAAAATCATATTGGCATTAGATTCTAATATTGAAAAAACTTTTATTGAGACAAAAATTAAATCAGAGTCATTATATATCATTTTATACATGAAAAATTCAATATCTAAAAGAGGCAGATTTTTTGACCAGCGGTTATGGTTTTACCTATAGAAGTAAAATACTCAAAATTAAAAAATTCCATCTTCCGATCAACCTATAAGAGATACGGAAAAGATTTATTGAACAAAAATTGTTCCCCAAAAAAAGTCAACAAACTCTTTATCAATTATTTTTTGGTAGGACACGAAATTTTAAATTAAAAAATCGAGTTTGCAGTCAAACTATACAAGATATAAAAAAATGTTGAATAGAAAAATTGTTTATTTGAAAAAGATATACAAAATTTGGCCAGTATAAAAACAAGACGTTTGAAATTTATTCCAATTGTATCTCGTACAGTTTGGCAACAAAATAGATTTTTTTATTTTCAATATTATTTTTCGAAATAAAACAAAAACTACGTGTCTTATCAAAAAATGCATGGGATGAAATTTATAGATCTTTCTAAAGTATACAATCTTCCTTCTAAACTTTTTTTCTCTATCTCGTACCGTTTTGCCACAAAATACATTTTTATTTTTATATTATTTTTGCAAACAAAACAAGAACTACGTGCGTTATCGAAAAATTAACAGAAACGTAGAACTTTTTTAGATGAAAAATTTTTGTTGAATAATTTTTTTCCGTATCTTTCATAGGTTGTTCGGAAAACGGAATTTTTGATTTTTGAGTATTTTATTTCCATAGGTGAAACCATGAACGTTGGTCCATAAAGGCTGGTGACGAACTTGACCTTTCTTTTTGGTCCCTCAAAATGTGTGCCTAAGGTCAATCCAATCCGATTAGTCTTTCAAAAGTTATGCGATATACAGTCTACAACGACAATCAAAATACCTTCTCATTCTGATGGGAGTGTAATAAGGGAAAGTTATGGGAGGGGAAATAGAGGAAGTATGGAGAAGTAAAGGAAGAGAGAAAAGGGAAATGATAACAGGGAGCGCTGTGAAGGGTTAAGGGTCGGTGAGGGGAGGAGAAGTAATTGGAGGAGGGGAGGGGGAGTTTGGATTTAAGTGGAAATTATATGAAGTAAGGATACGTGAGGGGAGAGAAATAAGGAAAATGAGGGTAAGTACGAAAGAGAAGTTATGGGGAAAAACAGGGAGCGATGAGAAGGGTTAAGGGTAAGTAAAAGGAAGGAATAGGAAAAAGATTTGGGATACGATAGCAGGAGAGGAGAGGGGTAATAGGGGAAGTTAGGTTTGAAAAAATAGGGGAAGTTAGGGAGAGAGATTATGATGAGAAAACTAACGGAGCCTGATAGGAAGGGTTTAGATGAAGGTCTTCCAGGGAGATTAGGTAAATTAGTGGAACAAAGGAAAGTTTCAGGAATTAGAAATAGGGCGAGTAAAGGTAAGTAAGGGAGAAGCGTTGAGTGGAAAAATAACAGAGAACGTAAGAAAGTGTTAAGGGAGAAATGAGGGAAAGTGATAGGGAGCGAAATAGAGCTAATGAAGGCAATTTAGAGGTAGCATTTGAAAGAAAAAATAATAGGTAGCGATGAAAAGGGTTGGGGAGAAGGAATGCAAGGAGGATTTGGGAAATGAAAAAAAAGTAAGAAGAGGTAGAATAGGAGAAATGAAGTGAAGCAAGGAGAGCAGAAATTACAGTCATAAGGGAAAGTGATTAAGAGGAGTTGAGAGGAAATAAAGAACAATTAGAAAGAGAAGGTGAGGCGAAAAATAACAGGGAGTGATGTGAGTGATTGAGGAGTGGGAGGGGGATTATGGAAGTAAATAGAAATAAGGGTGAAGGAGAAAAGATTTTCAAGAGAAATGGGAGGAACTTAGAAAAAAACTTGACTAAGAAAAAAACGAGGAGCAGTGAGAAGGGTCAAGGGGAATGCAGGCGGAGGAATATGAGACAAATTGGGGAAATGAGTGTAAGTAAGGGGAAGGAGAGAAAGTGAGGGAAGCGAGATAGGGGGAATGGGGGCATACTAGGAAGAGAGTTGATCTGGAGAATAACGAGTATCAATAAGGAAGGGATGGGGAAAGGAAGGGGAAGGAATAGGGGAATGCTTTGGAAAATGAATCAATTGAGGGAAGAGGAAATGAGAGAATTTAGGGATGGAGGTATCTCAGGAATAAGGGGAAAGTAGAGGGAAAATTCGAGGGGGAATAAAGAGAGGTTAGGGGAAGAAGTTGAGACAGAACATAGCGGGGAGTGATCAAAAGGGCTGAGGGTAAGTGCGCGGAAGAAATGGGTCAAGGATTAGGAAATAAGTGGAAATTGTAAGGGGGATAAGGGAAATTCGAGGAAGTTCGGAAGAGAAGTTAAGAAGGAAAATAACATGGAGCAGCGGGAAGTGTTTAGGGGAAAGAATTGGAGGGGGATTAGGGAAATGGGACTGAGTAAGGAGAAACAGGTTGAAGCGATGGGAGGGGGAATAGGTAAAATGGGGGAAAGTTGGGCAAAGGAGTTGAGGGAAAGGAGTTAAGGGAAAGAACGGGGAGCGATGAGAAGGCCTTAGAGGAAGTTTGGGAGGGGAATGGGAGGGGGAATAGCAAAAAGCGTTAAAATAAGGGAAAGTGAGGGGAAGAGGAGTATGTAAAATGAAGGAGAAGTTAGGGGAGATGTATTGGGGAAAATGAGGAGGAGGCCTGCCGCCTACTTTTGCCTATTTGTTGAAATAAAATAAACGCAACCTCTGATGCAGTCTTGCATGTATACATCAAGTGAAATTATTGAACGGCCTGCTATAATTATAGCACATGTTGCTATGCAATTATCGTACCAGTTAATTTTACCTTATGTCAATCACAACAATTACGGCTTGCACATTAATTACAGTAGCCCTCGCATTGCGATAATTATGCTCGCTAAAAATGTAGTTGAACTTATTTTCAGACTTTTAAAAGCTTTTTTTTCAAGATGGAAAAGTTTCGCTCTCGGAGTTTGCTTTACTGAATTTCCTAGTTGGGAAGAAACTTGCAATCTCTGAGATCAAGTAGAGTTTGTAGAGCCAGCACTGGGCGTTGGAGAGAAAGGGAATACGGTACAAACATCCAAAGGCGAGGTGCGAGACCAGAAGAGATTTCAACTTTTTCTGTAGAAGGTATTCGATTCGGATGAAACTTGGAAAAATGTTAGTGGATTTTGAGAACAATCTTTACTTTGAGAACTAGATTTGAATGTTTTTTAAATAAAATTTTTTAATTTGTTTAAACATACAATAAAAATGTTCTATTTCTGAGGGGAGGAGTAGTGGAAATAAGGAGAAATTATAAGTGGACAAATAGGGGAAATGAGGGTAATTTAGGGAGAGGAGTTGAGGGGGAATAAAGGGGAGTTAGGAAAAGAAGATAGGGGGAAAATATCGGGGAGCGGTGAGGAGAGTGAAGTGGAAGTGAGGAAAGGGATGGGTAAAGGATCAAGGGAATAAGGGAATGTGAGAAGAGGTGGAATAGGGGAAACGAGGGGAATTCAGGGATGGAAGAATAAGGGGAATGAGTGGGAGTTGTGAAAGGAGTTGAGGAGAGAGGTGAGGAAGGTAGGGAAAGGATAGAAGGGAAAAAATAACGGTGAGTGATAAGAGGGGTTGTGGGGCGGTGAGATGAAAGAATAGGTGGGAGGGAGGGGAATGAGTGAAAATAAGCGGAAATGAAGGAAAGCAATGGAAGAGGGAAAAGAGAAAAGGGGAAATTAGGGGAAGTTCGGGAGAGGTGTTGAGGGGAAATAAAGAGGAGTTTGCAAAAGAAGATAGAGGGAAAATATCGGGAAGTGATCAGAAAATTAAGAGGGAGTGAGGAAAGCAATGGGCGAAGGATTATAGGAATAAAGGAATATGAAGAGAGGCGGAATAGGGAAAAAGAGTGTAAGTCAGGGATGGAAGAATAAAGGGAATTAGGGGGAGTTGGGGAAAGGATTTGAGGAGAAGAGAAAGGAAGTTAGGGAAAGGATTCAAGGGAACAAATAACGTTGAGAAAAAGAAAAAGTTGTGGGGAAGTAGCGAAAAGGAATAGGTCGAGGGTGAAGAGAATGAGTGAAAATAAGCGGAGATTAGAGAAAGCGATGGAAGGGGGAATAAGGGAAATTGAGGGAAGTTGAAGATCTATCTAGCAGCTTTTAAATTTAGCAGAAACAGGAACCATTAGATGTGGGTAAATGTCGGTAACAGGGATATTGTATTAAAAAAGACTCAAAATAAATCCTTATAGATATTGATAAATTTCAAAATGGAGTAACTATCAAACTAATTATTGTTATGACTTGAGGCTTCGGGTGTAAATTGGGACCAACATTTACTATGAATTTGCCGAATTTCATCAGAATTGGAATCATTGGTCCGAAAAAAGTTGAAATTCGTCTGGAATGGTACAGAAGGAAACGGAATGAGAAGGAGAAAAAAAATGTAGGAGAAAAGAAGAGGAGTTGCGTTGGGTGGGGGAAAAGAGGACGGTGCTTGGTAACAAAGAAAAAATTGACACTTCCTCGTAACAATATTAATTCGTAAGTTTATTCCACAAGAAGTTTCTTGATTCTATTAACTCTGTTTATGTATTCTATCTTATTCTTCCGTTATCTGGCTGCATTTGCTATTGTAGAGTGTTTATCGAGCGTGAAAAATTTCAGAGACAAGTTTCCTCCGTACCCGAAGCTATATTTCCGATATTATAGAATTTCCTCGAGGAATAAAGAATAAATTACAACTGAAACTTCTCTATTCTTGTTATACAATTTGTAACTTCCGTCTAAGGTTAGTGCCTCGTATTGGTTGCAGACTTCTAGATTTTTTTTGTATCATTAAGCCATAATCCCTTGCGGGGTGAGCGTAACTCGTAAATAGTCATAATTGGTTGAGTTGATCACACAGGAGGACGCGAGTCTTCCGCGAACATGCCAGCAGCACGTGGAATTTTTGCACGGTCAACTTCTTGGTTGAAAATCCACCCTTTTTAGTGAAAATGTAACTGTTTGATTGAAAATTAACCTTTCCTGGTCGCAGAGATTCTACTTATTTATTGAAAACTTGTCTTTTTGGGTTCAATTTACTTATTTTTATTCGAAATTTTAGATCTCGTTTGTTTAAAATATGAATAATAACATGTTTTGTTGGATTTTTTTTTAATTGTTCGATAATACATCTTTTCGGTGGAAAGTTTTTCTCCTCGGTTGGAATTTCATCCTGAATAGGTGAAAATAAAACTGTTTGGTTGAAAATTAACTTTTTGGTTAACAATTTCACTATTTTGACGAAGATTTGTCTTTTCAGGTTAAATTTATCTATTTTTTGAATTGAAATCTTATTTCTCCAAAATATGAGCAACTACATGTTTTGTTGAGAATTTATTTTTTCTGTTTATTAAATGAACTTCTTGATTCAGAGTTTAAGTACTTCTCAGAATTTTTTTTTTCCTAACTCGGCTACTCAATTGTAAATTCATAAATATTTTGGGAAATTGTCTTCTTATGGAACCTCTATGTTTCTTTGTGAATAATTTATATATTAGGTTGAAAATTTTATAATTTTGTGGAAGAATGTCTTTTCTTGATTTGAGAATTAATTTTTCTACCTTAAAATTGTACTTTTTCATTTTTGGCTTAAATCTAATCCTTTCTGAAAGGTTGAAAATTCAACAATTTGGATTTACGTCTCCAGAAAGAGACACGGATTTAGAAAAGGAGGGTAAAGAGGGGACGTGGATTAGGGAAAAATAAGGGAATTAGTGGATGGTGAAATAGAAAAAAAGGGGAAAATCAGAGAGAGGAGAAACAAAAACGGAAAGCAATAGGAAGGGTTAGGAGGAATGAGAGAGAGGAATGGGAGAGAGATTAGGAGAATGAGTTTCAGGGATCATAGGGAAGACTAGAAGGAACAGGGTAATTGAGGGTAAGTTAGGGAGAGGAGTTAAGGGACAAAAAAGGGGAGTGGTGGGAACGTTTGAGAGGAATGAGAGGGAGGAATGGTAGAGAGGGATTAGGAAAAAAAGTTTCAGGGATTATAGAGAGGAATAGGGGGAATAGAGGAAATGAGGGGAGGTTGGAGGGAGAGGAGTTCAAGGGAAATAGAAAGAAGTTAGGGACAGGAGTTGAGGGACAAAAGCGGTGAGCAATGGGAAGGGTCTAGGAGAATTAGTAAGAAGACTGGGACGGGGATTAGGAAAATGAGTATGAAGGATCATAGGGAAGATAAGTAGAAATAGGGGAAATGAGGGGAAGTTAGGAAGAGGAGTTGAAGGGACATGGAGAGAAGTTAAGGGGAGGAGTTGAGAGACAAAAAAGGTGAGCAATGGGAAGGGTCTAAGAGAATTAGAAAGAAGAATGGGAAGGGGATTAGGAAAATGAGTATCAGGAATTATAGGGAAGAAAGAAGGAATAGGATAAATAAGGGTAAGTTAGGGAAAGGGGTTAAGGGACAAAAACGGGGAGTGATGGGATGGGTTCAGAGGAATTAGAGGGAGGAATAGGGGGGATCGGGAAAATGAGTATCATGGATCGAAGGGGAGAACAGGAGGAAGAGGGGAAACGAGGTGGCATTGGGGAGATGTGTCAAGGATAAATAGAGGGAAGTTAGGAAAACAGTTGAGGAGGAAAATAACGGGGGGCGATAGAAAGAGATTGAGGGCATTGAGGGAAAGAATGGATAGGGGATTAGGGAAATAAGTAGAAACAAGGGTAAACAATCAATATTATAACAAAATTCAACAATTTGCTTAAAAATTCATCTTTCTTCTTCGA
The DNA here is from genome assembly GCA_011762715.2 of Neuroterus valhalla. Lineage (NCBI taxonomy): Eukaryota > Metazoa > Arthropoda > Insecta > Hymenoptera > Cynipidae > Neuroterus > Neuroterus valhalla. The sequence continues at coordinate 4,346 of WSXT02187829.1, read as the reverse complement.
AAATTCAACTACTAGGTTGAGTGTTGAACTCCTTCGTTAAAAGTTTATCTATGTTAAATATTACTGTCTCTAGAAAGAGGGGAGGATTAAGAAAAGGAGAGGTAAAGAGGGGTCAGGGAATAGGGAGAATGAGGGAATAAGTGGATGGTGAAATAGGAAAAATAATGGAAACGTAGGGAAAGGGCTAAGGGGACAAAAATGAGGAGCGAAGGGAAGGGTAGAGGGGAATCAGAAGGAAGAATGAGAGGGGGATTAGGAAAATGAGCCTCAAGGATTATAGGGAAAAAGAGAAGGAATAGGGAAAACGAGGGGAAGTTAGGTAGAGGAGTTGAGGGCAAAGAGAGAGAAGTTAGGGGAAGGAGTGGGGGGACAAAAACTGTGACCGATGGGAAGGGTTTAGATGAATCAGGAGGATGAATGGGATAGAGGTTGGGAAAAAGAGTATCAGGGTTCATAGGGAAAAACACAAGGAATAGGAGAAGGGAGGGGAAGTCAGGGAGAGGAGTAAAGGAACAGACAAGGAGAGTGATGGGAAGGGTTAAGAAGGATGAGAGGAAGGAATCGTAGGGGGATTAGGGTAATGAGTGTCAGGAATCATAGGGAAGAATATGAGGAACAAGGGAAACGAGTGGAAGTTTGGGAGAAGAGTTAAGAGGAAATAGAGGGAAGTAAGGAAAACTGTTAGGGAGGAAAATAATGTGGAGCGATAGGAGGGGTGGAAGGGCGTTGAGGGGGAGGATGGATATGGGACTAGGGAAATTATTGGGAACAAGGAAATTCAACAATTTGTTTGAAAATTCAACTACTCAGATTTGAATATTCGACTGCTCAGTCAGCAATTCATAAATGTGCTTAAAAAAATAGTCTTTTAGTAGAACATTGATGTTTTTGGTAAAAAAATCACATATTTTCGGTTCAAGACTTAACCTTTATAAGTTCAAGATTCAACTAGATGGTAAAAAATTCATGGATTTTGTTGAGAATTAATTTTTTTCTGTGAAATATCAATCTTGTTCGTTGAACATTTATTTTTTCGAATTCACCTCTCCAGCTGAGAAAAGAAATTTCAAACAAATAGTTGAATCTTCAAACGGAAGACGAATTTGTATTTTCTAGAGTCTGTCGAGTTCTCCACATTTTCTTCCGTTTCCTGAGCATCCTAAATTTCCCGAAAATCTCTAGGGACGTCTTTGTCGAGAGGAAAATGCGACGTGAATGATAGATTGATAGTTTGCAGGTTACTTGTTTCAGTGGAGAAAACAGGAGATGATGTATTAAGATGTATTTTTGAGAAAGTGGTTTAAAGATATTGAAATATTTTTAGCGATAATTTTTTTTCTATTAAAAAGGGGAAGCAAATAGATTTTACTTGTTTTAAAAAACGATATCTAGTGAAAAGCGTTGACATAACCTAGAATGGTTACAAAAATTGTCAATATTCTTTTCCTCAAAATGTATATCAATATTTTCTGGCGAAATCCACTCGCTTAACCTACCATTGTTTGAAAGAAGTTTAAACTTATCTGTTTTTTTATAATTATTCATTGAAAACGCCCATTTTGTGCACAGCCTGCATAACCTGAACTTGTAGGAAAGTTATGAATATTTTATAGAAAATAATTTTCTTTGAACTTGAATACCACTTCTTATCGAAAAACACCAACACAGAACAAAATTGTTTAAATTTCTATATTTTTTCCAAAAAAATAAATTGTCTTAAAAGCACATGATCTTTTAAAACAAATTATTTCTGACAAAAAATACTAACATAGCATAACACAACATAACATAATAATGAAGTATCGGTCAATTTCTTAAGACCTTAAATCTTCTTTCATATAAATACCGTTTTCCGAATTATAATGCGCACATAACCTAAATGGTTTAAAAATGTTCTATCTCCTCTGAAATCCAATAGTTTTCCTTTCAAGTACCATTTTCCAAAATAAAACACCAAAATATCCAACACAAGATGATTTCAGATTTTGAATACCCATTCTGTGTTGTTGAGCGATAACATAACCTAAAACTGTCCAAAGTTCTGAATCTTCTCTGAAATCTAATTTTTGTAGTATTAAAAATAACAATTTCGGACAGAAATACACTAACCTCATGTAAGCATGTGAAAAATTATAAATTTTGTTCAAATTATAATTATATCAAAATACGAACTTTTGATGTAAAACGTTAAAGTGAACTAAAATGTTCTAAAATAAGAACCTTCGAAGTACCTGAAGAATTTGGTTTGGGACTCAGTTTTTCCGTAAAAAACTATAATAAAAACTGAAACCGTTTAAAAATTGCTAATCTTGTTCGAAATATAATTGTTCTAAATTCAAGATATCTATTGTTAATGTAAACCTAAATTTAATGTAAATGTAATATAAGCTCAAATGTTTGAAATAAATAAATGTGAATCATCTATAAAATATAATTTTCTTCTAAGTTAAACAGACAAATTTTCTACAAATAACACTTAAAAAATACGAAATTCTTTCCAACCAAAAAGTTGATTTTTCAACATAACAGTTGAGTTTCTGAAAAAAAGTTGAATTTTCAACCAGGAAAGATTTTTAGTCAAGAATAAAACAAATTCCACTCTAACTATAGAATTTTCAAGCAAAAAAGGCAAGTTTCCAACAAAACAGATGAATTTTAAATCCTAAAATATTTATTTAAAAAAAAAAAGCTAATTTCCAACCTAATTGTTAAACTCCCAACAAAAGAGATCCTCCTTGAATAGATAGTTGACTTTTTAAAAGAAGAACGGAATTTTCAACCCGGAAATATTAATTTTGAGGGAAAAATATCCTCTCCAACTAAATAGTTGAGTTTTCATTAAAAAAGTTGAATTATCAACCAGGAGAGATTTTGTTGGAATACATCGAAGAAGAAGAAAATAAATTTCAATCAAACTGTAGATTTTTTAGTCAAAATATAAGCATTCTCTACAAGACAGATGAATTTTCAATCCGAAAATAAAGATTTTCACCAAAAAAGCTAGTTCTTAAACAAAGTATTGAACTTTCAACAAAATCGACCTTTTTCAAACATATAGTTTTATTTCCTCAAGAAAGCTGAATTTCCAAACCAAAAAAAATTGCATCCAAATAGTTCGATCACAAACTAGAAAATGTGAAATCTCAGCAAAAAAGCTTCTTCCTTATCTTAAAATTAAAATTCCAATCCAAAACTGTTGAATTTTCAACTAAAAAGAAAAAAAATTGAACCTTCGTCAGAGAGAAGAAATTTCCCTAATAAAAGATGAATATCCAACCAAAGGAAGATTTTTTGGACAGGAAAGAAAAATGCCAACCTTATTGTCAACTCTCCGAACAAAAACACGAATTTTCTACGGAACTTTTGGATTTTCAATCCGGAAATATGTATTTTCAACATAAAATCTAATCTCTAAGAAAATTGTTGAACTTTTAACAAAACTGATCTTTTTCAAACAATTAGTTGAATTTTGAACAAAAGAGCTGAATTTTCAACCTCAAAATATGAGTTCCCCTCAAAAAAGCTCTTTCTCAACAAAATAGTAAAATTTTCATCCGAAAATATCTGTTTCTAACAAAACATCTAATTTACAACCAAATTATCAACCTTCAACTAAACCGATCATTTTCAAACAAATATATATAAATATAGATACAACTTTCTGTTATATCTATTTCCATGCCTATAATATTGTTAATTATAAAAAATTACATCCGAAATCACGAAATAAGTTTGGTTATACACGCTTTATTAACAGTGAGACATTCTCGGGGACCTTTATACTACAGATACGGCTCTGTTTCTCACAAGCGGTGAAAGAAACGCCTTGAATTTTTAACGGCAAGGTGAGTTGTTGTGCCGCGCAGTTTAGTTAGCATAGATGAGATCTAAGAAGTTGTTATTTTGTTGTCCGAGTTGAAAAAAAACGAAGCAAAATTTCCAATTTTGAATATTTTTTAATTCTTTAAAAATGATTTCAGGGTTTTCTTTCAACATCTAAGAGAACAAATAATAAAATTCCCATCAAGATTTCTGATAATAGCCTAAATTCTTTAGATGGTTTGACATGGAATTGCTTATATGGAGCTCTCTTTTTTAAAAAAAGAGTGAAAACAAAAACTAAAAATTAATGGAAAAAGGAATTCCAAAATAGTACATTACGATACGTGTGACTCAAGTAGCCCATCTTGGCGCGGGCGGCGTGTAGTTAGCGCCCGAGCGGAGCAAGGGTGATAATCACGCCGTACCAAAATAGGCCACTTAAGGTGTTTCATCAAGGATAGGCTTTCGCTGAGGGGAAAATTCTCTTACACTGGTGAATTGTTAGTTGTAATATTTTTCCTACC
>WSXT02187828.1:0-36187 GCA_011762715.2 Neuroterus valhalla | reverse complement strand
TCACAGATCAGTAGATCAAAACATACCATCTACGTATTATTTACTCACTGATCAAAAACTCAACATCTAACAATATTGATCAACTATTTTGTGAAAGTCATATTTTTTCTATCAAAAAATCATCAGAGGATATTTTTGGGGTAAAATTGTTCAAAATTCCCGCTAAAAAGGAATTGCTGGAGGGGGTCGAGCGCCATTGTACCTTGATCGGGATCGATGGCCGCGCCTGCGCAGTATACAATAATCGCGATCGTATAAGACGAAAGGACGCGTATCTTGGACTCTTTTGCTTGTTTTTTTTTTGTGTTTACAGGACAAGCTTGGGTGTTTTTTTCTTTGAGATTGAAACAATGCGACCTTAGATGTTGAATAGGAATTTGGAGTCGGTTTTAATTCAATTTAAGTTTCTCAAATTCGTGATCCAAAATTACTAAATCTGACTGACCTTGAAATTAATGACCCTGACTGCTCGATCAATCGTCATATCGACTCTGATTCGATTATGAAGTCTCAAAGAAATTGTCCCATGTGGAGTTGCAACAGCCGCACCAGCATTTGCATCCGTGTCGTGATCTCGCCAATTTTCCGTATAAATACAAGCCTCCTCCGTGGCATAATAAGGAGCTGTAATCGACTTTGGATTCCTGGGTTGTCGCCAAACAGCAGCTGACGAGGAATAGGTTGGCGCTCCGATTCCATTCCATTGGTCCGAAGGAGGCGTCTCAAAATACTTCGAAAATTCACTATTATACCTCTGTAAAAAAATCATCAGTTTTTATTTAAAGTGGATCAAATTCGAATAATTTGAAAATTCAAAGATCAATGAGGTATTATGGAGATATTGGGCTGTAAATAGGGAGGAATTTTCGAACTCCGCTTCTGGGCTATTATTTTTATGTGTTTTTGAGATCACACTCGAGTTTTGTGATAAAATTTCAAATAAACAAAAGTAATCGTTTAACTTCTACAGGCTTTTTTATTGGCATGTTAATATAAGTTTTTGAGGTCGCGTTGGTTGACCCAAGCTAGTCCTTTTTTTGTAGCATCGTTTCATGTTAATTGAACAAGATTTCAGTTTTGTTTATCAGATGCAGGGATCAATTAATAGTCGATTTCGCAAAGTTGAAAACAATTCACATGATGACTTGATAAAAACAATAAACTTTACTGGAGAGATGAAAAAAAATTGAATTATAAGCGGCGAAAACGTTTTAGTTCAACAAACCGCTCCTCCCATCTTCTTAATTTCGAATGGAGAAAGTACTTTAAGCAGTTTTTATAGTATAAGTAGTATTTCGAAGAAGAAATATTTCTGAATTAGTATAGAAAACTTCTTTATATTGCTTATTACGAATTCATCTTTGTCCAGTTAGATGAATCAGAAGAAGAATAAATGGGACGAAGGGAGAAGGAAGAGAGAAAAGAAGGGATGGGTTGAAGGAAGTAAGAAAGAAGTTAAGAAAGAAAGGAAGAGAGAAGAGAAGGAAGGAACGAAGGAGGAGAGGAAGGAAGAAAAGTAAGAAGGGGTGGATGTAGGGAGGAAGATTGGAGGGAAGGAAGGAAATGCAGAAAGAATGAAAGGAAAAAAGGAAGGAAGAATAAAGGAAAGAAAGTGAGGTAGGCATTAAGGAAAGGAAGACAGGAAGAAACAAAAGAATGAAGAAAGGACAAAAGAAGAAAGGAAGAGAGGATGAAAAAAGAATAGAAGAAAGAAAGAAGGGGATGGAAGAAGGGAGGAACAAAAGAAGAAAGATAAACGAAAAGGGAAGAAGAAAGGAAGGAAGGGATAAAGGGGAAGAAAACAAGGGAAGGAAGGAAGAGACAGGAAAAATAAGAATTGAAGAAAGTAAGGGAGGACGAAAGAAATGAAGGGAGGAAGAAGAAGATAGAGGAAAGAAAGGAGAAAGAAGGGGGTGAAGGAAGGAACAAAAGAAAAAGAGGAAAGAATAGAGAAAGAGAGGAAGGAAGGAAGAAAGGAAGAGAGGAATAAAATAAGAATAGAAGACAGGAAGAAAGAAGGAGATGGAGGAAGGGAGGAACAAAAGAAAAAAGATAAGCGAAAAGGGAAGAAGAAAGAAAGGAACGAATAGAGGAAAAGAAAATAAGGAAAGGAAGGAAGGAAGAGAGGAATACAATAAGAATGGAAGAAAGAAAGGGAGGACGAAATAAATGAAGGAAGGAAGAAGAGGATAGAGAAAGAAAGAAAGGTAGAACGAGAGATAAGTGGAAAGGAAAGAATGAATAAAGAAAGGAAGGGCGGAAGAAGAAAGGAAAGCGGAAAGAAAGGAATAAAGGAAAAAAATTAGAGGAAGGAAGAAAGAAGGGGCTGAAGGAAGGAACAAAAGAAAAAAACGAATGAATAGAGAAAGAAAGGAAGGAAGTATGAGATTAAGAAAATAAGAATAGGAGATAGGAGGAAAGAAAGAAATGAAAGGAGAAAGAAGAGGATGAAGGAAGAAAGGAAGGACAAAAGAAGAAAAGAAGGACCGAGGAGAAGAAGAGAATAAGGTTAGGAGAAAGGAAGGAAGAAAGAAGGGGGCGGAGGAAGGAAACAAGGAATAAACAAAAGAAGAAGAAAAAGCAGGAAGGAAAGAAGGAAGAGAGAAAGAAAGTAAGTATAGAAGAAAGGAAGAAAGAAAGGGAGGAATGAAGGAAGAAAGAAGAGGATGGAGGAAGGAAGGACAAAAAAGATACGAAAGCGGAAAGGTAAGAATGAAGAGAAGAAGGAGCAAAGGGAGGAAGAAAACAAGGAAGAAAGATAGAAAAGAAGAAAGAAAGAAAGAAAACCCAATAATTGAATGATAATAATATTCACAAATTTGATTATTGAATTAGTTTAATTTAAATAGTTTTTTCTCTAATTTATTTTATAAAATTTCAACTAAAAAATTTAATTCTGCATAGAAAAGGGAAAAGGAAAGAATAAAGGAAAGGAGGAAGAAAATGAGAATAGAAGACAGGAAGGAAGAGAGAAAGAAGGGGGTGAAGGGAGGAAGAAGGGAAGGAACTAAAGAAGAAAGAAAAGCGGGAAGAAAAGAATAAAGGAAGAAAGGAAGTAAGGAAGGAAAAGAGGAAGACAATAATAATGGAAGAAACCAAGGAAGGCAGAAGGAAAGTAACAAAAGAATAAAAAAGAGAATAAAGAAAGGAAGGAAGAAGGGAAAAGAGGAAGACAATAAGAATGGAAGAAAGCAGGGAAGGAAGGCAGAAAGAAACGAACAAAAGAAGAAAAAAGAGAATAAAGGAAGGAAGGAAAAAAGGGAAAGAAAAGAAGGAAAAAAAGTAAGGGAGGAAGTGAGGAAAGAAAGGAAGAAAGAAGAGGATGGATGAAGAAAGGAAGGACAAAGGAAGAAAGGAAAGATTAAAAAAAGGAAGGAAGAGAGGAAGAAGATAAGAATAGAAGAAAAGGAGAAAAGAAGGTAGAAAGAAGGGGGTGGAGGAAGGAAGGAACAGAGTAAGGAACAAAAGAAGAGAGGAAAGAATAGAGATAGGGATGAAGAAAGAAAGAAAGGAAGTAGGAAAGAGAGGAAGAAAAAAAGAATAGAGGAAAGGAAGAAGGGAAGGGGGGAAGGAAGAAGAAAGGGAATGGAGGAAGGAAGGAACAAAAGAAGAGAGGAAAGAATAGAGAAAGGGAGGGAGGAAGAGAGAAAGGAAGGGAGGAAGTGAATAAGAATAGGAGGAAGGAAGAAGGAAGGGGATGGGAGAAGGAAGAAAGGAAGGAAAAGAGAAGAAATAAAAGCGAAAAAGGTGAAGGAAAGATTAAAGAAAGGAAAGAAGGAAGAGAGGGAGAAAATAAGAATAGGAGAAGGAAGGAAGAAACGAAGGAAGAAAGAAGGGGATGGAAGAAGGAAGAAAGGGAGGAAAAAAGGAGAAATGAAAGCGGGAAGGAAAGAATAAAGAGAGGAAGGAAGAGAGGAAGGTAGGGAGGATGAAAAGAAGAAAGAAAATCCAATAAATTGAATGATAATCATACTCACGAATTTGATTATTGTTTTAGTTTAATTCAAATCATTTCTTTTCTAATTTTTTGAATTAAATTTCGATAAAAAATTTAATTCTGCACAGAAATGTGTCCTTTGTCTCCTTATCTCGCAACCCTGAACCACTTTAGTCTTCACGAGCACGAATTTATTCAACGAAAATAGGTACAATGATAAGGAAAAATGCGGGACGTAGATATCTCAACAAGAAAAAAATGTTTAATTTGTCGTAGATTTAAATTTACTTAAAAAATTCAGGTTTTAAAATTACCTGGAAATTGTCCTCAGGTTGAGCGTGATAACTGTGGGCCGTATAGAGTGACCTGGGCCGCATCGGCTGGGAAGATAAATTTTGATTTGAAATTGCCGGGGCGGAACTGGGCAACTGAACCGGGATAATTTGCCCCATTTTTTGCGTTTCCTTGTGGAATTCCGTCGTACTCGCCATCTTTGCCTGTAATTTATCAATCATCTAATAATTTTTACCAATTTTGGGATCATTTTTTCTTATCAAAAATTTGTTTTATGTCACCTTGGGGGTCGGGTTTCTGGATTTTTTGCGGCGCGTTTTCCGGGTCCTGGAGACAGCCCTTCGCCCTCCTCCGCTTAAGTAATCCACGGCTGAGCGATTTTCCTTCTTCGTTTCCGTATTCCGAGAAAGATATCAAAAAGAGGAAAAATTGTCCAGTATTTTTTTCTGGAGTTCAGAGATCCTTTTTTCTTTGACACAAGCCGATCGGTTATAAAAACAAAGGAAATCTGATGATTGCTCGGTTGCCTTGACGATTTTCTTTTGCTTAAAAAATTAAGGTTCCGCCATTTATGTTTCGAAATATCGAAGATTTATATCGAATTCATTTTTTTCTTTTTTAAGAATCATTTTCATCTAAATAGTTAAGTTAAAAAAAAAAAGATTGATTATTCAACCAAATACAGTTGCAGTTTCAACAAAATAGTTGAATTTTAACAAAATAATTGAACTTTCAACAAATAAATTAATTTTTTAACCAACACAGGTATTTTCATCAAAAAAAATATTTAAAGATTCAACCAAGAATTCCGTTTTTAATAGAAAAAGCATTAAGCATTTTCAACCAGAAGAATTTATTTAAACAAAGCATTTTTGAAAGAATACTTGAACTTTTTAACTTGTAACCCATTTTTATTTTCTGGAATTCATCATATGAGTTGTAAAATAATCTTTTTGGTTGGAAAATCAAATCTTTAATTGGAAATTCCTTTTTTTACAAATGAAAATCCATTTTCCTCATTATTAATTTATCATTTTTTCCTCTCTCTTCTCCTTCCTTAACTCCTTTATTTGTACTTTTCTTTCTTCCTTTCTTCCTCTATTTCTGCCTTCCTTCCTTTCTTCCATCCATCCTTCCTATTTTTCTTTCTTTCTCTCTCCTCTTTCCTTCCTTCCTTCTTTCTCTTTTTTCTTCCTTTCAAAGATTTATGACTGCTTGAAAATTTCAATATTCAGTTAAGAATTCGTTCTTCTTCCACTAGAAAATTATCTACTTAGACGAAAATTATCATTGTTTTTTTTATTCAACTACTTTTTTTAAACTAGAAACCTTTTGTTGAAAATTCACTATTTGTTTGAAAATTAATTCTTTGATTGAAAATGTACATTTTTGGTAAAAAAATAAACATTTCATTGAAAAATTAAACTATTTTGTAAACACTTGCCTCTTCCGTTAAAAAATCATATTTTTTGGTTGAAAATTTAACTCTTAGGTTCGAAATTCGTCTCTTGCAGAACAATATTGTTGGTAGAAAATTAAATTTTCCTGTTGAAAATTTAGATGTTTAAACATTGTCGAAAGTTATACAACTTTGTTAGAAATACATGTATTTTCAAGATCCACCACTTTCGTTTGAAATTCGAATATTTTGTTGAAAGTTTATTTATTTTATTACCAAGAATATTAATTTCCTACAACATGACCGATTTCTAACAAAATAAATCAATTTTCAACAAAATTTCCAAATTTTCAACGAAAACACATGTATTATTGTAGAAGTAGTATAACGGTTGACGGAGTTTCAACAGGAAAAATTGAATTTATACCAACAAGATGGTTCTGCAAAAGACGAATTTCGAACCTTAGTGGTAGATATTCAACCAAAAAATATGATTTTGTAACGGAAGAAGCAACTGTTTACAAAATAGTTAATTTTTCTAATGAAATGTTTCTTTTTTCTTTACCAAAAATGTACATTTTCAATCAAAGAATTAATTTACAACAAAATATTGAATTTAATAACTAGAATTATGAATCTTAAACAAAGAGAGAATAAATTCTCAGCAAAAGATTTCTAGTTTCGAACAAGTAGTTGAATTGAAAAAACAATAATAATTTTCAACTACGTAGATAATTTTGTACTGGAAGAAGAAAGAATTCTTAACTAAGTATTCAAATTTTTAAGTAAAATTATAAATTTCCGAAAGGAAGAGAAGGAAGAGGAGAGGAAGAAAGAAAAGAAGGAAGGAAGGATTGAAGAAAGGAAGGAAGAAAGAAAGAAAGAAGGGAGGGATAAAGGAAAAAAGGAGAAAGAAAAGAAGAAAGGAAAGAAGAAAGAAAGGGACAAAGAAGAGAAGGAAGGAGGAAGGAAGGAAGGAAGGAGGAGAGAAAGAAAGAAAAGTAGAAATGAAGGAAGGAAGGGAGAAGAGAAGAGAAGAAGAAAGGGAAAAAGAAAAAAAGGAAAGAAGGAAAGAGGAAGAAAGGTAGATAGAGAGGAAGAAAGCAAGGGATAAAGAAAGAGAGAAAAGAAGCGGGAAAGGAGTGAAGAAAGGAAGGAAGAAAGGAAGAAGGAAGGGATAAAGGAGAAAGAGAAGAAGAAAGAAAGGCACAAAGAAGAGAAGGAAGGAGGAAGGAAGAAAGGAAGGAAGGAGCAGAGAAAGAAGGAAAAGTAGAAATGAAGAAAGGAAGGGAGAAGAGAAAAAGAGAGAGAAAAAGACAAGAAGGGAAGAAGGAAAGAGGAAGAAAGCAAGGGATAAAGGAAGAGAGAAAAGTAGGGAGGAAGGAGTGAAGAAAGTAAGGAAGAAAGGAAGAAGGAAGGGATAAAGGAAAAAAGGAGAAAGAAAAGAAGAAAGAAAGGGACAAAGAAGAGAAGAAAGGAAGGAAGGAGGAGAGAAAGAAAGAAAAGTAGAAATGAAGGAAGGAAGGAAGGAAGGAAGGGAGAAGAAAAAAAAGAAAAGGAAAAAGAAAAGAAGGAAAGAGGAAGAAAGGGAGATAGAGAGGAAGAGAGAAAATTAGGGAGGAAGGAGTAAAGAAAGGAAGAAGGAAGGGATAAAGGAAAAGAGGAGAAAAGGAAAGAAGAAAGAAAGGGACAAAGAAGAGAAGGAGGAAGGAAGGAAGGAAGAAAGGAGGAGAGAAAGGAAGAAAAGTAGAAATGAAGGTAGGGAGGGAGAAGAGAAAAAAGAAAGGGAAAAAGGAAAGAAGGAAAGAAGGAAAGAGGAAGAAAGGTAGATAGAGAGGAAGAAAGCAAGGGATGAAGGAAGAGAGAAAAGTAGGGAGGAAGGAGTGAAGAAAGGAAGGAAGAGGGGAAGAAAGGGGGGAAGGAGAGAAAGAAAGAAAAGTAGAAAGAAAGAAATGAAGGAAGGAAGGAAGGAAGGTAGAAGAAAAACAGAAAGGAAGAAGAAAGGAAGAAAGGAAGGGTAAAAGAAAGGAAGGAAGAGAGAGAGGAAGATAGAAAGGGAGAAAGGAAGAAATGAAAGTAGGAAGGAAGAAGTGAAGAAAGGAAGGAAGGGGGGAAGAAAAGAGGGAAAGAGGTGAGGAAGAAAGAAAACTATAAAGAAAGACAAGAAGGGAGAAAGGGAGAAAGAAGAGGAGGAAGGATGAAGCAAGAAAGGAAGGAAGAAAAGAAAGGAGAAAAAAAGTAGGGGAAAAGAAATAAATAAAGGGAGAAAGAAAGAAAGGAAGAGAAAAAGAAAAAAAGGAAGAAAGTAAGGGATAAAGGAAGAGAGAAAAGTAGGGAAAGGAGTAAAGAAAGGAAGGAAGAGGGGAAGAAAGGAGGGAAAGAGAGAAAGAAAGATGAGTAGAAAGGAAGAAATAGAGGAAGGAAGGGAGAAAGGAAAAAAGAAAAGAAGGAAGGAGGAAGCAAGAAATAAATAAAGGAAGAAAGAAAGGAAGAGAAAAATAAAAAAAGGAAGAAAGAAGGGGAGAACGAGAGGAAGAGAGAACAGTAGGGAAGAAGGTTTGAAGAAAGGAAGGAAAAGAGGAAGAAAGGAGGAAAGGAGAAAAAGAAAGAAAAGCAGAAAGAAAGAATTGAAAGGAGGAAGGGAGGAAGGAAAAAAAGAGGAAGAAAAACGGGAAAGAAAGAAGAAAGGAAGGGAAAAAGAATAGAAGGAAGGATGCAAGTTAGGAAGGTTGAAAGAAAGTAGGGAAAAAAGAAAGGAAGAAAGGGTGAAAGAAAGTAAGGAAGAAAGAGAGGAAGATATAAAGGAAGAAAGGATGAAAGAAAAGTAGGGAGAAAGAAATGAAGAAATGAAGGAAGGAGAGGAAGAAAGAAGAGTAGAAAGGAAGAAAAGAAGGGAAAAAGAAAAGAAGGAAGGAGGAAGCAAGAAGGGAAGGGAGAAAAGAAAGGAGAAAAAAGGGAGGAATAAAGAAATAAATAAAGGAAGAAAGAAAGGAAGAGAAAAATGAAAAAGGAAGAAAGAAGGGGAGAACGAGAGGAAGAGAGAACAGTAGGGAAGAAGGTGTGAAGAAAGGAAGGAAGAGAGGAAGAAAGGAGGAAAGGAGAGAAAGAAAGAAAAGTAGAAAGAAAGAATTGGAGGGAGGAAGGGAGGAAGGAAAAAAGGACGAAGAAAAACGGGAAAGAAAGAAGAAAGGAAGGGAAAAAGAATAGAAGGAAGGATGCAAGTTAGGAAGGTTGAAAGAAAGTAGGGAAAAAAGAAAGAAAGGGTGAAAGAAAGTAAGGAAGAAAGAGAGGAAGATATAAAGGAAGAAAGGATGAAAGAAAAGTAGGGAGGAAGAAATGAAGAAAGGAAGGAAGGAGAGAAGAAAGGAGAGGAAGAAAGGAAAGTAGAAAGAAAGAGAAGAAGGAGGAAATGAAAAGAAAAGAAGGAAGGAGGAAGCTATAAGTAAGGAAGAAAGGGAGGGAGAAGAAAGGAAGGAAAGAAGAAATAAATAAAGGGAGAAAGGAAGGAAGAGAAGGAGGAAGGAAGGGAGAAAGGAAAAGAGGATAAGGAAAAGCGGAAAGGAAAGAAGGAACAAAGGGAAAAAGAAAAGGAGGAAGGAGGAAAGGAAGGAGGAGAGAAAGAAAGGAAAGTAGAAATGAAGAAATAAAGGAAGAAAGGAGGAAGGAGGAAGGAAGCAAGTTAGGAAGGATAGGTGAAGGGGGGGGGGGGGGCACAGGAGAAAGGAAGAAAAGAAGAAAAGATGAAAGATTTCAACGGAACAGTTCAACTTTGAAACGAGTTGTTGAAATTTCTACCAAAATAGTTGAGTTTTTATCTGTACAGGTTGATTTGAATTTTTTGTAGAGGAGATGGTTTTGCAAACCAATAGGACGAATTTTCCAGAAAAAATGAATTTATAACGAAAGTGTCCAACTGTCTAACAAGTTTTTAATTTGCAAACAAAATAATAAATTATTGATTAAGAAAGTAGATTTTCATTTGGAAAAAAAGGAATTTTCAATTAAAGATTTGATTTTCCAACCGAAAAGATTATTTTCTAACTTATATCTGCTTATATGGTGAATTTCAAAAAAAAGGGTTTTCAAGAAAGTGGAATAATTTTTAATAAGAAGTTGGGTTTCCAAACAAAAAAATAAAAAAAAAAACATTTTTCACTAAATATTCGAATTTCTAACTTATAAGATAAATCTACGACCAAAAAAGTACATTTTCAACAAAAGCGTTCAACTTTCAACCTAGTATTTTGAAGCAAATAGTTATTTTCAACCAAGAAGATTAGGTTTCCACCAAAATAGATGAGTTTTTAGCCAAATAGTAGTATTGAAAACTAAAATAGACGATGTTAAAAACCAAAACGTTGAATTGTTGACATAACTGTTGAATCCTCAACAAGTGAATTTGAATTGATCTCTTTTTTGGTCAAAAATTCTACGACATGGTTAAAAATTGAATTTCTTTGTAAAAGATGCAACTATCTTATCAAAAAGTTATTTTTTTTGGTCAAAAATTGAATTATTCTGTTGAAAGTTGAACTACTTACTTAAAAATAATTTCTTTTCGTTCGAGGCTAATCTCGTCGATTGAAAATTTAACACTAAATTTAGTTGAAAATAAATTTTTTTTTGGTGGGGAATCCAACTATTTCGTGGATAATCGGTATTCAATGCTTTGAAATTAAACATTATCCATAAAAATTATTTATTTTGTTGAAAATTCGTCTTTTTGGTAGAACATTATTTTTCTTGGTGAAAAAAAAATCATTTTTTTGTTTTGAAATTAATCTTTTGGTTCGAAAGATGACTTTTTTGGTAGAAAAATGAATTTTTTTTTGGTAAAAGAATATTTTTGGAGGAATATTGAACTATTTTGTGGACAATTGGTCTTCTGGGCTTCAAAATTTAACAATACATTTTTCACTAAATATTAAAATTTTCAGCTAATGAGACGAATCTCTGACCAAAAAGATAACTTTCCAGCAGATGCGTTCAACTTTTTTGAGCCAAATAAAAAAAAATTGAGCAAATCAGTTGCATTTTCTACAAAAATAGATGGAGTTTAAACCCAAATAAGCAAATCGTCAACGAAACTGTTGAATTTCAACAAAAGAGTTTGGATTTCAAGGAAATACGTTTGTAAATCAATGAGCCAAATTTGACTTAAAAAAAAATGAATTTTCAACAAAATGTTTATTTTTAAAACAAGCAGTTGAATTTCAAACAACAAAAAAATGAGTTTTCAACCAAGAAGTTCAATTTTTACAAAAAAAAAAAAAAAGAATTGAAAAGAATTTTCAACCTAATCAGTTTTCAGCCATAAAATTACTTCTTAACACAACAATGCAACTTTTTATCCAGTACTTGAGTTCTCAAGTAAATTAATGCATTTTCTATCAGAAAGAAAAATTTTTGACAAAAAAAAATAATATAAGTTCAAATTTTTTTCCAAAGAGAAGAATTTTTCAAACCATTTAGACAAATTCCCAACAAAAATTTTTATTTTCCGAAGTAAATGAATTTCAGACAGGACGATGAATTTCCAAACGAGATTAAAAACTTTCCACCCAAAAAAGCAATTCTAAACAAAGTGATCAAATTTTTAACTAAATCAATTTGATAAACAATCAAATGTTTCTTAATAATAAAACATTGTTATTTTTCCAATTCAAATATTTTGAATTGGATAAGAAAATGATAAATGTAATATTTAAGACTAAAACTTTTTCCCGGTCAAGTTTTTCAGTTTTCGCGGTCCAAACCAAGAAGATGGAAAAAATTGATTTTCAACCAAAAAATACGATTTTTCAACAAAACGGTTGGATTTTGAACGATAAAAATAATATTTTCCAACCAGAAATGGAATAGTAACATTTTTGGCATGAAAAATTTATTTTGAATGAAACATAAGAATTTTTAACTAAAACAAAGAATTTTCCAGTGGAAGAGATAACATTTTGAACAAGCAAATCAATTTTCACTAAAAACGATAAATTGTGAACCGAAATTCGTCTCAAATTCTAAATTGAAAAAAATTGATGTCCAACCAAATAAATTAATTTTTAATTACAACTTCGTAATTTTCAATTGGAATAAGTTAAATTTTCAGTTAAAAAAATTACTTTTCACAAGAAAAAAACTAACTTACAACAGAAGAAAACAACAAACATTCAAACAATATGTTACATTTTCAAACAAAATGATAAATTTTCTAACAAAAATTGTAAACGTTTGACTCTAGCAGTTGAATTTTGAACCAGAAAGGCGAATTTTTCATTGCAATGATGAACCTTCTTCTAAAATAGTTCAATTTTTTTGCGAAACAAGGACCATTCTCTACAAAAAAAAATATTTTCAACAAAATATGTGAATTTCCAACAAAGTAATTGAATTTATAAATTGATAAATATTTTCGAAAATTCTCTGCTCCAAATCAGACGAATCAGGAGAAAGCAAATTAAACGCGATAAATATATATAATTTTTTTTTTTTTGAGAGAAAATATTTCTTTCTGTATGATTGGGCTATAATCAACTCGATTATCTAACTTGGACAGCCTGAAAATTTCACAACGCATCAGATCAGCAATTCTTTCTCTCATGAAGTATAGATATATTTACAAATTTTCAGAATCAGATAAGGGAATGTTAAATTCTGTAAATCGAATGATAAGATCTCTTTTTATTTCATACAAAGAAAGCGTTCATTTCTCGTATTTTTAAGCTGCAATTTTGAATTGTCTAGGTTAAGTCAGGGAATCTTTGGGTTTTCAAATAAATTCCCGGTCATTTTGCCGTTTCTCGCGGTCATCAAAAATTCTTGGTCCTTTCTCGGTTAATAAAATTCCTTGCCATTTCTCGCTTTTCCCCAATCAATAAGATTTCTGGTCTAGCCATTCTTCGGGTTTTCCCGGTCAATAAAATTCCCTGTAGTGTCCCGGTTTTTACCGGTTGATAAAATTCCCGGACTATCCATGGTCGATAAATTACTGGTCATATTCCGATTTTTCTCGGTCAAAACAATTCCCTGTCGTTTCTTATTTTTCTCCTGATCAATAAAATCGCCGATCTTTCCTCGTTTTCTTTCATGGTCAATAAAATTCCCGGTCATTTCTCCGTTTTTGCCCAGTCAGTAGAATTCCCTGCCATTTCTTGCTTTTTCCCAGTCAATAAGATTCCTGGTCTAGCCATTCTCTGGTTTTTCCCGGTCAATAATATTCTTGGGCAATAAAATTCCCTGTAGTGTCCCGGTTTTTACCGGTTGACGAAATTCCCGGACTATCCATGGTCGATAAATTACTAGTCATATTCCGATTTTTCTCGGTCAAGACAATTCCCTGTCGTTTCTTATTTTTCTCCTGATCAATAAAATTTCCGATCATTCCTCGTTTTCTTCCATGGTCCATAAAATTCCCGGACATTTCTCCTTTTTTTACTGAGTCCATAAAATTCACGGTCACTTTTCGGTTTTTCCCCAGTCAATGGAATTCCTGGCTATTTCGCGGTTTTTTCCCAGTCAATGGAATTCCTGGTCATTTCTCGTTTTTCGCTGGTTAATGAAATTCCTGGTGATTTCCTTCTTTTCCCCACTTAATGAGATTCCCGGTCGTTCCCCCTTTTTTCCTACGGTCATTTACCGGTTTTTTCTTCGTTAATAAAATTCACGTTAATTTACCGGCTATTCTCCGGTCAATGAAATTTCTTTCGTTCAATAAAGTTCCGGTTTTTTTTTCCGGTTCTTTCCTGTCAATAAAAATTCTGGTCATTTCCTGTTTTTTCTCGATCAATAGAATTTCCGGTCATTCTCGGTTATTCCCGGTTCATAAAATTCCTGGTCGTTTCCCTATTTTTTCACGGTCAATAGGATTTCCGGTTATTTCTCGCCTTTTCCCAGTCAATGAAATTCTCGGTCATTTCTCGTTTTTTCCCGGTCAATGAAATTCCGGTTTATTTCCCGGTTCTTACTTGGTCAATTCTTCTTTCTTTTCTAGTCAACATATTTCCCGTTCGATATAATTCCCAGTCATTTCTCAGTGTTTCCCGGCCAATGGGATTCCTGGTCATTTCCTTGTTTTTTCCGTTCATTGAAATTATTCGGTCGTTTCTCGCTTTTTCACAAATAATAAAATTCCCAGTTATTTCTTGCTCTCTCCCAGTCAATAAGATTCCTCGTCATTTCTCGGTTTTCCTCGGTCAATAAAATTCCTGATCGTTTCCCTGTTTTTCCCGTTCATTGAAATTATTTCGTCGTTTCTCGCTTTTTCACAGTCAATAAAATTCCCGGTCATTTTTTGCTCTCTGCCAGTCAATCAAATTCCTCGCCATTCCTTGGTTTTCCCCGTTTTTTCCGTTCGTCTGAATTCCCGTCGTTTCTTGTTTTTTCATAGTCAATGAAATTCCCCGTAATTTCTCGCTTTCTCCCAGTCAATGAGATTCCTGGTCATTTCTCGGTTTCTTGCGGCCAGTAAAATTCCTGGTCATTTCCCCGTTTTCCCCGGTCATTGAAATTACCGGTCATTTCTCGTTTCTTCCTGGTCAGTGAAATTCCTGGTCATTTCCCTGTTCTTCCGGTCATTCAAATTCCCGGTCAGTTCTCGATTTTTCGAAATCATTAATATTCCCGCTCATTTCTCGGTTTTCCCGGTCAATGAAATTCCTGGTAATTTTCCTGTTTTTTCCGGGTCAATACGATTTCCGGTCATTTCTCGCCTTTTCCCAATTGATAGAATTTCCGGTCATTTCTCGTTTCTTCCTGGTCAGTGAAATTCCTGGTCATCTCCCTGTTTTCCGGTCATTCAAATTACCGGTCAGTTCTCGCTTTTTCCGAATCATTAATATCCCAGCTCGTTTCTCGGTTTTCCCGGTCAATGAAATTCCTGGTCATTTTCCTGTTTTTTCCGGGTCAATAGGATTTCCGGTCATTTTTCGCCTTTTCCCAATCAATGGAATTTCCGGTCATTTCTCGTTTCATCCTGGTCACTGAAATTCCTGGTCATTTCCCCGTTTTTACAATCATTCGGATTCATGGTCATTCCTCGCGTTCTCCGAATCATTAAGATTCCCGGTCATTTCTCGGTTTTTCCGGTCAATGAAATTCCTGGTCATTTTCCTGTTTTTCGCCGGTCAATAGGATTTCCGGTCATTTCTCGCCTTTTACCAGTCAATTAAATTGCTTGTTATTCTCCTGTTTTTACAGTCATTCAAATTCCTGGTGAATTCTCGATTATTCCGAATCAATGAGATTCCCGGTGTCAACTCGGTTTTTCCCGGTCGATGAAATCCCTGGTCATTACCCTATTTTTTTCGGTTAATAAAGTTCCGGGTCATTTCCCGTTCTTTCCCTGGTCAGTGAATCCCTGGTTTTACTCGGTTTATTCCTAGATAGGAAAATTCCTGGTCTTTCCTCGTTGTTTCCTGGCCGAAAAAATTCCCGGTTTTTTCTCGTTTTTCTCCTGATCAATGGAATCCCCGGCCACTCTTTTCCACGGTCAATAAAATTCCTGGTCATTTCTAGGGTTTTTTCTCAGTCAATAAAATCCACGGCCATTTCTTGTTTTTCCCTGGTCACTAAAATTCTTAGTATTTTCTTGGGTTTACTGTTCATTTCCCTGTTTTTCCAGGTCGATAACATTCCCGGTCCTTCCTCTTTTTTTCCTACAGTAATTCCTCGTTTCTTCTTGGTCAATGAGATTCACTTTTATTTAACGATTTTACCCAGGTACATAACATTCCTGTTTATTTTTGGGTTTTCCCGGTCAATGAAATTCCCGTTCTCTCCCCGGCTTTCGTCTTAGTCAATAAAATTTGCCGTCGTTTTTGGGTTTTTTCCTGGTCACCAAAATTCTGAGTAATGTCCCGTTTTTTCTCCGTCAATGAAATCCTTGTTCATTTGTCGGATTTTCCCCGGCCAGTAAAATTCCGGGTTATTTTCCCGTTTTTTAGGTCATCAAAATTCTAGGTCCTCTCCCTGTTTTTTCCGGTCGGTGAAATTCCCGGCATTTCTCGCTTTTTCCTCGCCAGTAAAATTCCGGGTAATTTCCCCGTTTTTTAGGTCATCAAAATTCCAGGTCCTCTCCCTGTTTTTCCCGGTCGGTAAAATTCCCGGACATTTCTCGCTTTTTCCTCGCCAGTAAAATTCCGGGTAATTTCCCCGTTTTTTGTCGCTCATCTAAATTCCTGGACATTTATCGCTTTTTCCTAGTCAATAAGATTCCCTTCGGGTTTCTCGATCGATAAAATTCCCGTTTATTCCCCGGTCAAGTTGCCACCTTGAATAGGATTTCAAACTGATTAGAGGTTAAAATTATTCTTCCTTCGAATTGAATTGAATTGAATTGAATTTTCAAAATTTGAACTTCAAGTAGAATTGATTTAAATTGTATCTGAACCAATAAAAATGTTTTTGACCAAATATATTTGCTTAAAAATGAAGACCTGAAACGGGAACTTTTTTTTCGAATTACGCATTGTACCCAAGTTGAATAATTTCATAATCGAATAAGTTAACGATTAGACTTGGCATTTAAAATGTAGAGTAAAAAATAGAGTAAAAAATAGTGTTAATGATTGGGAAAAGATATTTTCCTCACCTCTTCTTCGATTCAAAAAATGAGATGAGCTGACAAATACAGTTTAAATTTTGTTATGCTTACAATTTTTATAAAACCAATAATAATGAAAATAATAATGATTTTAGAATGAGAAAAAAAAATGTTTTTACAAATTTTGTTATAAAAATCTGATGAGTAATTTATACCTGTTGTCAATAAACTCTTTATTGTGTAATAAGACAAGAGATCGTGTAATTATTTTTTAAAATTTATTCTCAAATGATTTGTGTGAAAATCACTTTTTCTATCAAACAATGGATGACATAAGTGAAGAGATAATTGCATAATTGAAGTGCAAATTAGTCTCGAACTGTTTACATTTTTATTATCAGTTTTAAATTTCAGTACAGAGTCATTTGTGGATTTGAAATAGTCATTATTATTGGTAAAAATCCTTTTCTACTATAATGCATAATGATCAAAATATAGAAATTATTTTTGTATTAGTATTTTCTTTTATTAAAGAAAAAATTGTTTGTTCTTATTTGAGTTGTATTAGGATACATTTTTTTTCAAATTTTCCTAACATTTTGTATATTTCTTTTTTTCTATATTTAATAGACAAAATTCAAAGAAAAATCAAATTCAATAAGCAGGCCAATCTCAAATCACTTCTTGTCATGTCTAATTATTCTCACTCAATTCCTATAGAGATTCAAATGTAATTTTATGGAATTTGAAGAGAATTTGTGAATTTTCGGTTTTTGACAAAATTATTCTCATCAAATTTTATCAAAACTTAAAAGTAAATTTTTCTACAAACTGTACATTGATACCAAAGTGAATGAATTGGAATTCGCAGTAAACTAATTAGAATCAATTTAATTCCTGTCAAATTCTGAATAATTCAAAGGGAATTTTGTTTTTTTCAGCATGGAATCCTGAATTTAAGGCAAGTTCTTCGAATTCCAAGAATCCGACTTGAATTTTTATCCAATTCCACAATCGAATCAAGGTGAGTTATAGTGAATTCGAATTCAGTTTTGATTAATCTGAAATTCATTGATATAAATCTGGATAAATTTTTGAAAAATTCAGAAAATTTAGAATTCATCTAGATATGAATCAAGTAAAATGCAATCTTACTAATTTTTCGTGAATCATAATTATTCCAAATTAATCAATTAATAATCCTTGTCAATTCAAATGTATCCATTTGACAATGAATTCTTATCAATAGAATAGTTTTTTGTAAATTTGATTGAATTCCTGGTAATTTCAAGTAAATTCTGGATTTAGAGCAATTTCTCTGAAATTTTTTTGTGTATAGATCAATTCAAATGTAATCCATTCAAATAGCCTGAATTTTACACAGCTTAAATAGTTAGTCATAAATTTAGTAAATTTCAACGAAAAACTGATTTGGGAATTCATTATTATGGATTTTGATAGTCCCTAGTAAGCCTAATCAAACTGAAATGAATTACATTCAGTTTTATTCAAAGCAAATGAATTGGCATTGCATTGATTTTGTCAAACTCATGGCAAATTTCCGTAGATTATGGAAAATTCAAAGTAGATTTTTGTAAATTTAGCCTGAATTCTGAATAAAATCAAATTTCAAAAGAATGAGGCCAATTTAGAATGTGGATTGTATACAAACAAGTGGAAATTCAAAACGAATTGTGACGCGCTCCGAAGAAAGGGACCTAAGAGCAAAAAAATCGATTTGAGGATTATGGTCGTTTTATATTAATTAGGGATTGCTCTATAATTATTCGTTAACAGAAAATTTTTTTGTCGAGTATTCTTTGAGCTATTGCAATTTAAAAACAGCCGTTTCAGCTAAATCCTGTCCAGCTTTCGCCTGTTCTTTCCCTTCTCCTCTAAAATCAGCGTTTTTGCTCTTAGGTCCCTTTCTTTGGAGCGCGTCACAATTAATTTCCATTCCAATCCGAAATCAATTCTTGTAATTTCAATGTTGATTTTGAGTGAAAATTAATAAATTTAAAACAAGAATATATACTGTGAATGAATTAATCGAAACATGAAGATTCTATTCGAATTAAATTTGATGAATTTTATGTAACTTAGAGGGAGTATTCGGAAAAGCATACGAAATCTGCCCCCAAGCGAATAAGGTCCAAATGGATGACATAAGTTTGTTCCTACGTGGGAGGAGGGAAAAACATAATTAAAAAGTGGTTCGTCCCGATAACGGCTCAACCGGTTCTGATGATAAAAATATATGTTGTGGACGCTAATAGCGCTATTTCAAGAACAAAATACGAGAAAAGTATGTCAGAAATGACGTGAAAAAACATGTTTGAATTTTTTTAAATTTATTGAGACTGTAGGGTCTTTGTACCCCCACTGCGCTACTCGGCGGAGTGGAACTGGCGAGCGAGTCTCGCATCTGTCTGCGCGACCTATGGTCGAGTGGGCGACGCAAGCGAGTCGAGAGTTTGCTCTCTAGCATTTCATAAATCTGAGCATGGAGAATAGACATAAGGAGATCAAACTAGTGGAACTAAAAGTGAGCACTTTCCTGTTGCCAGAAGTTTGAGAAGTTCACACACACACACGTGTACAAACTCACACTTACGTATAGTTCAAAACTTTCCGAGCATGGCGTGCCGTCTGCATTGTACAAATAATATGGCCGCCTATGTGAACATGACGTATATATATAACCTCAAATTCGACTGAAATGTCGGCAAATTTTTCATACAAATGCAGTAAGCACGCCACGCTCGGGATGTTCATGTACTGCACACGTATATGTACGTGTTAGTGGCAACAGAAAATTGACCGTTTTCGGTGAAGTCTATACATTACAGATTGGTCTCCTTATGTCTATTCTCCATGAATCTGAGTTTGAGCAAGTCGGTCTCCGGCACCGTCTTCGGCCATGTTGGGCCTTTGTACTTCATCTGTTTTCTAGTACGCGCAATATACTTCTTGGAGAATCTTAGAGAAACCAGCCTCCAAGGCGGATTATTAACAAACATTTTTACCTAAAAGATGATCTTTTCGAGTGACACGTACCACTCTCTAAATCCCTTGGACCGGAATTCTGGTCCAAAGCAATGACCAAACCTGCGATTCTCGTCCAATAAACTGACTTCTCGACCTAATAGACTGGAAAAGCGGTGATCGGTCCACTGTTCAGACTAATGCTGGATTAGTCGAAACGGGACTGGAATTCGGTCCAAGGAGAGATGAGTGCTGCCTGCCGATGCGGAGCGTAGGCGCAGACTGCTGTTATCTGCTAACGCCGCGTGCAGCTGCACGTGGAACGTTACTATTTTATGTTAGAATACCTAGAAATCAGACAAGCAAAGCGTGCGATTGTTTATTTTTTATTGAGCTACGAGACGTTTAATATTTTCCATATTGTGTTTGGAGTGAAGCGTTCGCCAAAATCGTGCTGAAAAAAGTGAAACATATCCTCCAAGAACGATTGCGATCGGGTCGGTCCAACCTAGGATCGACATTAGTTTTGGTCCACGCTTGGACCAGGGAGATCCTTGGCTTGGACGAAAAATTCCGGTCCAATGGACTAGATTATTTTTGACCGCTACTTGGACAAGCATTCCGGTCCTTTAATTTTTGCAAGCTCAGGGAGGGGGAGGATGAACGCCGGATCTTCCCCCTCTGAATACGCCACTGGATCTGATTTAAAAGTATACCGTATACTTTTAATTTAGATCTAGTGTATACTGTATACGACAGAAATTTCGGAAGAAATTCTTTGATGTTCAGGATAATTTGCTTTTGACTTTTGTTTTTTGAGGAAGAAATATCTACTCCAGTTCCGAAAACTTCATTAGATTCATGTCTACCATAAATAGAGAGTCTACATTCAGCATATAAAATGTCATCTTCAATTATATTATCCCTTTCAGGCAACGGAAAAAAGCATTTGCTTCAACGCCTTCATTTACCAGTTTTGTTTTTAATGGAATATCACAATCAGTGAACCAGCGCATATGATCTTCTTTTGTGGAGATCTGTTTGGATAATAACAGTGTTAAGCAATTAAGCAGTGTTCAGTAGGGATAGCCGAATCGGTTCCAATTCTTTCGGGAAATCGATTCTTGGCTTCGATGCTTGATTCCAGGAATCGAATATTTGTCGGAATCGACTTCGTTTCCGATCACAAAGCTAGCAGGAATGAATTTTCCCTTTGCTAAAGGTTACCTGTGATTAGTCATTGGCGTTTCAGTCATTATATTGGAGGGCTCTTCCGTTGGGTGGATTTCCTGGGTAGGTATCAACATGGGGGCAAAGAATATCTTTGACGAGGGTGAAGCTGGTATAGAGACTTACGACAAAGATATCTTTGCTTCCTATCGCAAACTTTGCCTTTCTTGCCAGGAGTTTCTGAGGTTCTTTCTAGTGATATTATATTCGCTAAAGTTAAGCTTCAAGTCGATTTTCTTATTTTTAGATTGCCACTAATGCTTATACTCGGGAAAAATAACACAGTAAAAACAAAGTGTGGAAGACTCGTTTTAGGTAGGGATATCAGATGTCCCGAATCCCGGGGACATGTCCCGATTTTGACCTGTCTCTCCCGGCGTCCCGATTATTTTGAAAATAGTATTCTAAACTAAGTAGTATGTATACTTATTGATTAAGTGCTATGTACACCAATTCACGAATCAGCTTATTAGTTATCGAACCGATTTTTCTTCGGACCCATCTGGTAACCCTAGTTTTAGGGTACCATTAACCTGCAACCTAAATTACCCTTGGTGGTGTACATGTTACTGAGTTAAGCAGGGTGTGATTTGTATACCAGTTGGGGTAAGGAGTTTTGTTTTCGCAACTTTGTCATTTATACGCCATAGTATGTAGACATTGCGAGGTGCGTTATTTGCACCTTGTAATGTAAGGCCACATATTCAAACATGCAAGTAGCCTACCTGCATGCCACATTATGCCCGCTGTCCTGAATCGGCATGTCTACATAGTCAGCTGACTCGAGAACATGTTCTAATTTGTGGCTTCAACTCGGCCCGCATTTGTGACGTCATCCACATCTAGGATATAATAAAGATCAGGCCCGTATTTGTGACGTTATCCACTATTCTGGGTATAATATAGTTCAGTGTCTTTAGACCCTCTAATAAATAGGAATAATTAAGCTGCCATCTTGGTTCCGAGACCTATAAGAAGAAGAGTGGCACCCTCCCACATAACTTTTATCCTTACTTGGCGCAAAGGTTTTGGAACCGAGATAGCCGCTTGCATATTCCTACCTGATAGAGGGGCCTTGTTTTACATAATGAAAATAGCACACCATCTATACTTCATAGACCATGGCGTGAATTCGAAGTAGCACCTGTCAAAAGTATCCAACATAGTTGGCTTCAGATTCTACCAGCAACAATATTTACTCCCAGATTTCTACTGTGAAGTCTCATGCAGTGTGATGGGAGTCGTGAAGATAGCTTCTGTTTAAAAATAAAGACTGACATCAAGATAGAAGTAAATTGTGCATTTCTAAGTTAAGCCAGTGCTCACAAAAACGCATGATCGCTCTATAAGTGGCCATATTGTTAGGATTTGTTCCCACTTTGGAAACGGAGCTCCACCCCCGTGGTATTAACAATTACTGGATCTTTTAGCACTGTGCGTGCGTCTAGCGCCGGTAATTGGATTGGATGCTGTTAGCGCGTAGATTCGAAATTACGAAAAAATCAGAATAGTTTTGTCATTTTGAATTTCATTCGTCAAAGATGTTATTGCTTCCAATAATCATTTCTCCCGAAAAGTACCAGAACGTTACTAGATTGGCAGTGAAACACAAAGAAAAACCGTTGACTTGGAAACGTGGAGAAGGAAATAAAAGATTTGAATATCAGACATTAAACAGAATAGAAAAAAGGGTTTCCCATTGAAAATTTTCTAAATCAATAAATTTTAGAATAAATCATTTGAAAAGCAATTGAAATATTGTATCTATCTCATCGTTTTGAATTTTTTCAACAAATCTCTCGAAATTCTCTTCATGTAGAGTTTTAGTTTTTGAATGTTCGCAGGCATTTTGCGGATTCTGGTAGTTCCCTACACTTTCGGAAATTCTGTAATAATAATACACAAATATAACTCTTGATATTGATATTTCTCCGTCGTATGGAATCACGCTACACTTTGTTGAAAAGAAGACATTTCCGACCTAAGTGCTCAAGGCAATCTCATTATATATACGTGACTGTAAGAAGGCATTTATGTTGGCTGTTCTCACGGTCGTATATAAAGGTCCCGAAACTCCCGAGAGTAGGGGTACTACGGTTCCTGAGGGGACCAGTGACGGTGCAAAATGCCACGGAGGGTGCCGAATAGTTCGGGAGCTGGGTATCTTACCATATACAATCATAATTATTATTATCCGTCAAAAATTGATCTCGGGTTTTTCGCCCGGTGTTTAATCACCAGCCACGGACTAAGTCAAGTGCCTGATGAAGTCAAGATGTCAAAAAATTTAAAAACAAAGATCGAAATTTGTTGCGCAGATCTTTTGGCAGGCATAATATCAAGTAATTGGTGTGTTTAAAAGTGTTTATAATTCATGTGCTGCTGCTGGCTTCCATCGAAGTCGAGATCGGATTCAATTTGTGGCTGTAGTTTCGCGGTATTTTGTGTCCTTCACAGGTCCCCTTTAGTATTGAGTTCTCTTTGTATCGGCTGGTGGGAGTGGGAAGGCCACTTCCACCCAGGGCTGATGCTCGCGTCTCCCCTGCGTTCAACAGCTCCTAAGCCCTTGCGCAGACTAGTATTTCCTCGTTGTGTTCTGCGAGTGGACGCTGATTGTCTCTCCATCTCGGACTGCCCCTGCAGGCAGACGGATCACCTACTTGGATCAGCATTGAACAGGTCGTACCCTGTTAATTTAATTCATTGGAAGCATTGTTTATCTTTTTTTGGCCGACCGTCCATATCGGGTCCGTTGGAGCACCACGTGCTCCGATCGCCTGAGTCGAGCAGCGGTTGACTCGGCTAGCGGGCAGATGGGTGACCGCATATCGGTCTCACCCAAGGCATCTGTGGCAGGATTCGCTCGTGGCCAGCCACACTGGCGAGTTCCTCACGGGCGAGTCCGGGACGAAACGCCGGTAGTCAAAGTTGCTACCAACCCATTTACTCTCTTTTCTGACATTTAGCATTTAAGAAGCGTCCTCCTCTTGCTGCTCTACGCCAGCGCGTTATTTCTTCAACAAAAAGTTTGTCATGTGATGATGTTGTCATTACACAGCAGCAGAGTTTGTTGAATGCAATTCGCGTCACCTTTGGATGATTTTCTAGAGCTACAAGCTGTTACTCCACAAGATTCTAGTCGCAAATTTCCTGATGGTCGAGAAAATTTCTTACAATGCTACAAGTATTCAATTAAACCGCTTTTTGAGCTGCTGTCAGTACCTTACTGACCCTAGACGTTCGAGGTGTTCAGTGCATCTTGCGTTTACATTCCCTAGCCGATATCACGATAGGATGATTGGATGCATGTTTCACATTGCTCCATAAAGTCTTTACTTCATGCCTTAGCTCACTATACTTATGAATCTTGATCTTATAGGATGCCTGCAGATTTCGGTTAAGTGGGCAAGTAATGTCGATGATAGAAACTTTCCCGCTACCTTTTTCATGAACCATGATGTGTGGTCGATTGGCTCCGGTATAATGATCCGTCTGGATTGTAAGACCCCAATATAAGATGTAATCTTCGTTCTCCAAAACACGAACTAGAATGTATCTGTAGAAAGGCATTCATTCTGTTAAGAGCCCTAGGTTTAGGGCAAATTGTTGACGTATGATGCCCGCTACATCATTATGCCTGTGCGTGTACTCTCCCTGAGCCATTACGCGACAGCCATCAATAATGTGCTCGATGGATTCGTTCGTATCTCCTCATAATCGGCACCTGTCAACCACCATTTGCCATCCCAAATCCTTCAGTTTCCGGAAACAGGACGCTCTTTTTCAGCCAAATATTGGATGCCTCTTCATTCACTTCATAATGATCTAAAGTTTTGGGGTGCTCGCCGTGGATAGCTTTTTACCTCCATTGCGTTTTCAATTCCTCTCTGGTTTGTGCCCTGATTTTCAAGGCTTCCACTGAGGACAACTTTAAGGGCGTGTAATCAAGATCTGTTCCGCAAATGGTATTGTAGAGCGCAACATCTCGTTTGCTGATAAAGCAGTCGTGCAACTGTGTAACTTGCAATATACAGAGCTGCTTGACATCTACAACGCCCCTATCCCCTATATATTGTGGCAAAACTATTCTTGCAATCGACGGATTACTGTGATGTACCCGGTGCTTAGTCAGTTCAACAAGAATACTTCTGTTTATCCTATCAAGGTCGGTGTTTGAGCAATTTATAAGTCCGAAAGAGTACGTGAGAACAGGAATAGCATAGGTGCTGATAGCCCTAATTTTGTTGGAAGAGTTGAGAGAACTCTTAAGAAACAATCTAAGTCTTGTAGTCAAAGCAGCCATTAGGCTCTCCTCAACTATCGTATGCTGTATACCCTTGGACTCAAGGATATCCAAATACTTATATGACTCGCCCTTCACCATTGCCTCTATACGTTTCTCATTCTCGTTCCCTAATTCTTCGTTTTCGAATCCTCCTCGATTTAAATGTACTGTTCTGCATTTATCTAGTACAAAGTCCATGTGGATTTCATTTGAGAACTGTCTAGTGACATTGATCACTTGCTGCAGTTTTTGGTTTGAACTAGCGTACAACTCAAGGTCATCCATGTACAAAAGATGGGTCTGTATATAACCATCCTCATCACCATGTATTGGTCGTAATTTAGATGGATTTCGAGCATCTGGTTTTAAGGTAACATATACGTGGTTCCTTTGAGCATAAAGTTTGGCATTAGATCAGAATGTTTAGTGATCTTCAGGGAACTCTTCGCCATCGCAGTGTGCACACTTGTAAGGTATTTGTACCAGAAGTTGTACACCATGTCCGGACCTGGAGCTTTCCAATAACTGGATCTTTTCAAAACCGCTGAAACGTCCGAGTCTGTGATGATGGTAGGCTCCATTACAGGGTTCTCGCCTGCCCTTTCCTTCTCTAGTTGGAACCACGCTGCGTCTTAACTGCTCCTGTTATATTTCCCCAAAACACCTGACCAGTAGTCGGCCATATCTCCCAATTGAGGAACTTCGGTGTTAAGCTGCATGTTCTGCTCCTTATTCAGTTCACGATAGAACCTCCGTTCATCTTCCTGGAAGGTTCAATTCCGCTGCCTTCTCGCACTGCTCTTATTGCATTGACGCAGTCTGGCGGTAAAAACACCAAGTCTCTGCCAATGAAAATCTATTATCTCATCTAATATTGCAGGTGTCAGTGTCTCGATGTTCCGAGGGTAGATGATATTGTTAACATGATGTATCAGCTTTCTGGTTCTATTACATGTCTTCTATTAAGTCAGTCGACCCAATTTTCTCCCTACTTTGCTGACATTTATATCCAACCTGATTTTCCATGGCTGATCTTGTTTCCGCCTTGGGCAAAGACTGCATCTGTAGGCCTGATTCCACGACCTAACTTTCTTACAACTGCCACAGCGGCACAATATCCAAGAGTTTGCACCTGTAACACTGATGGTTCTGCATTTAAGTGCAAAGGCAAAACCTTGTTGTTCAGGTATCCTATCAGTGCATGCAGATCATTTGTGATGAACATTTTCGGCAAAGGATGCCTTCTCGTTGGTTCTACTTTCCTGGATTCTAATATGGCCTGGCCGAAATTCCTTTCGAGGTGTTGCAGTTTTTCAGGGGCTTCGCTGTTGGAATCAACTTGAACGTTTATTTCCGGATGTAGTTTTAGTGGGCCTGGCCCTTCTTCTTTATTGTCCCCACCACCTATGCCTTCAGCTTTGATAAGGTCTTCATTATCCACATCTCCTATGGGTATTTCCTTATTTGGAGGCTGCTGTCCTGCCTCCATTACAATAGTGGCTATTTCAACCTAAGAGACTATTCTGAGTCATAAAATAGAGGCGCATCACATCATTGTTTATATGGTATGTCCATTTCAATTGCCTCCTTGGTCGCTGAATCTCAACTACAGCCTCTGGTTGAATGAGGCCGTCTGCTTCTGAAAGATGTGGTGGTACTGGATCATCAAGAAGTTGCGAAGGAACATCAATACCATGATGATGTTGTAATGCATCATCAGTCTCCACTTGATCTCGTGATAAAGCTTCTTCTAATTCATGTTCACCATCGACGGTTTCCCCCGCAGATTCCACCTCTCGCTTCATCTATATAGTTCGGTCTTCTGAAATCAAAAGATTATTGCGTATGTCCTTGACCTTCGTGATGGGATCCTTTACTACAACTCTGTGTATATTGGGATACTTCTCCTCGGACTTTTTCCTCAAATTGTAGCACTTTTCGTGCTTGGTCCTAAATTTCGTGGTTTGGTAATAATGACGCATCAATTCTTTCATAATTTCAGTTGTCCATATGATGCTCTGCCACAGTATTCCTGATGAGGTGGTTGGCTGCAAATCGCTTGAGCTAGCCAAAGCATCCTCAATAGGCACAGCTGATGTTCCACTGTTTCCCGGTTTTTGCAGATGTCCTTGATTACATTACATTACACATTTCATCCATTCCTTCTTTGGTCTGCCTCTGGGCGCGTTACCATTTACCCTACATAAATACACTTGTTTTGTTCATCGTTCTTCATCTATTCTCTCAAAGTGACCAAACCATCTCAGCAAATTTCCTGTACTCTTGCCAGACAGTGTTTCTTCTACACCACAATCTTTGAGAATCCACTTATTACCTACTTTGTCCATTAGCGTTTTACCGTACATGTTTCGCAAATATTGCATTCCGATCGCGTTGAGTTTGCTTTTGTCCTTTCCTTGATACGTCCAGGCAGGCGTGGATTTACCTATGGGGCAACATGGGCACTGCCCCGGGGCGCAAATTTTGGACATTGATGAAATATTAAATAAATTGCTTCGCTTGAGAGATTTGTAGATTGGGACAATGATTGCCTTTCTCCAATCACTTTTACAAGCCCTCTCAATCTTTCGTCTGCTAAGACGAAGTCGATCATACTATGGCTTTCGCCTCTGCAGTTCTGCACCAAGTATACATGTGTATCATTTTGTACCTGAAGCAAGTGTTTTTAATAAGCGAAACCCTTTTTCCCATATAAAAAGGGATCTAAGTTTTCAAGATTTTTGACCAAGCAATTTACTTGTTGATATGTCACATAAAACGCTCGGCGAATGTGAAAGCTAGTAATGCTGAAGGTTGGTGGTACCTTGCTCATATCACGATTGAATAGATTAGAGTGATAATAGAACACGTAACGAAGGTAATTAAAATTTTCACAGCCACTGCCGTTAGCGATAACATTAACAAGATATTTTCCAGCTCTTTCTGTACAACAATAGGTAAATGTTTTGCAGCGACATTAACTTACTTCGACATTTTTCAAAGCTCAGTTCAGTTTCAAGCTTATATACGGATAAGTTCCTTATTGTCGTTGCAACACCAATTCGCATCTATAACTCCCAAATAAATAAAATTGTATGTCTAATTAATTACTAAAAGATAATTTACAATCATATTATTATGCATAATGATTATTACGTCACGTTTACCAATTAATTTATCAAATATTTTCGATTCATTAGGCTCGATTATTATTATTCTTTGTCAGTATATATTGGAAAATGACTACCCGGCAAAAATTTCAAGTCTAGCTTGAAAACGGAAAACCATTAAGAACCTCCTCGGATCTGCTTTTGTCGTGCTGGGCGCTTTGTAATAAATGCAGAACGCGTGATTTGTATGAACAAATTGAATAGTAATGGTGAAATGCATAGCTCCAAACTGTCATTTGTTATTCTGGCTATAATTCGACCCTCACAAAAGGTGAAAATTACATTTTTTCAAAGTTCCCCAAAGTTCAGTTGCAGAATATCAGAAGGCAATAAAGAGAGAAGATTTCATTGTGAAAGCTGAACAGTTTGTTTGCGAGAAAAAATTTTTTCCCGAAGATATAGCATGGAAGAGAGATGTATAAACATATATGAATAATCATTTTTAGTATATTTATAATACTTAATTCAAAATTTTTCTAAATTGCGTGTAGAGATACGAATCCCAATTTTCATTCTGCTTCCATTGTCAAGTCTGAATTCTAACCTATATATAATATATAGCTGTCATTCACCGGCAGTGACTGTCAGAAAGTTTTTTTATTTATTAAATAAGATTTTACAATTCGGAATTGATTTTGAATGTACATAATCAGATAAATATTCAAGGAAACGATTAAATAAAAATTTTATATCTATTCTTTTACATTTTATTGCCTAGAAAATGAATTCGAAAAATTAAATATATTATGGAGAATAGCTAGAAAGGCTATATTATACAGTATCTCTGATATAGAATATTTAATTTTGCAGTAATAAGTCAATTTTTGATAACCTCTTAAATAGATGCACAAATTTTCCTGTATAATATTCTCCTGCAGAAAATTAGTAGAAAGTTTCAAACTGTAAAATTCAATTTGAAAAGCGCCGAAGCACACATTAATATCTACGACTCCAAAAAATTCAAAGTAAAACACAAGAACCTAGTAACCGAATTCGGACTAGAACTCTGTGATGTCCCTTTCGAAATTCAAATAAAAACAGTAAAAATAAATGAGAACGCATCCTCCAAATTAATCTCCTGCTCTTTTTTCTTTTCTTTTCGTGTTTCTCATCACTTTTGTTCTAGAATCACAAAACAATAACACAAAACTTATTATGTTATTGCATTGCGATTTGAAAATTATAAAAAACAGACGAAATCATAAAAAAGGGGAGAAAGAGGATCCTCGATATTTCATGTAATCTATTTAAAATTTATTTTATAGAAAAGCAAGTATATATCGTTATCAGTTTTCCGGGGCGATACAAAAATGTCTATTTTTCAAAGATAATATATTTATTTATTTCGCCCATTCAGCAAATTTTTTTTTTAATAATACTAATTTATAAGATATTCTTTACGTATTTAACATAACTTGAGGTCATCATTAAATGATGAAAAGAATTTATTCTCACTTCTTTCTGGAACTTATGTACATTATAAGGAAATGGTTATTTCACAATTTATTCCAATCCATAATCTTATGCATCTAACTAACTCCCTAGAAATAGTTTTACTAACAATAATAACTATTTTTGGATATAAATCATCTTCAAACTCATGAAATGTTTTAATGTTACGTTTCTGAAATATTTTTCCCATTGGATTTCATGCAAAAGCAGGGCCACTAGCGCGGAGTGCCACCATGCGGCGAAAACTCGCAAAAGAAATCATAGCAAAATTGTCCGGACATCTCGTTTAGAGTCGAATAGGCTGGTAATGGTGGTACCCCTACCCCCGGGAGTTTTGGGGCCCGATTATACGACATTGGCTATGATATAGTTTTAAAACACATAAATTATAATAGAGACATTCATAAAAGAGTCAGTGATCCCAACCTTGGCATGTAAACGTACTGCGATTGCGCTAGGACGCATGAGAGGAACACATCGCGATAAGACGTTACCATAGCAATGAAAAGTCGCGCCGTGTTTCTCTAATCCGTTCTGGCGCAAGCGCAGTACGTCTGCATCCCAAAGTTGAAATCACTGAAAGGAGTTTGAAGTTTGAAATCAGACTCCAACCTCCTCGTGATGAACTCTGGGAAGTATGGTTTTGATGAGCCAACTGCAGACGTTTATGAAAATAATATTGTCCATGATGTATTGGGTTATATGAGATACATCCATAACAATGTTATCTTTAATATCAAGAACTTTTCTGACCATGGTTAAATGTATGCAACCGGGAGCAGTGGACCTCACGTCGCGCAGTGTTACATGTGCGCACACGATGCGCTTGGACGAGGTTTAATCCAAAAGTCCTCCCCCATCAAATTTCTCTCCATATATCTATCCCGTCAACAGTCATTAATAATTTGAGTGGAAAGGTAAAATAATCTATGGGAAGATTTTTTGAAAAACTCAATTTTTTGTAGGTTAGTTGGTTAAACTCTGCACATATTAGTCCCACAACAAATATCCCAGGTGTAAAATCATTTGTCTCGTCCCAATAAAGATATTTTTTAAGTTGTAGGGCAGAAAAAAAGTGATATCAATTTTATAACATAGAAAGACCGCAAAACATGTTGTTTGGTGGTTTTTGACCCGAATCACTCAACTCGTCATACTTTTCGATATGGTTATTGGAGTAAGTTTGAAGCTTCTTGAATTCACTACAATTAATGTCTCGGAAAGATTTTTTATATCTCGATTTGTTCAAAAGTTAAAGCTAGCAAAACTCCAAAAAAATTGGATAAAAAATGTTTTCATCTTCAAATCTGCTCTTTGCCTTTCCTACAATGCAAAATATCGTAAAATTACACTGATACTTTTTTGGAGAAAACTGTATAAATAGATTATCAACATTTGAATCTCGTTAGAAACAAATGACATAATTTTGTCGGGAGTTCAAGTTTGACATATTTTAAAAACGCTAAAATGCCGAAGTTCAGAAATCATGAAGAAAATCGTAGATTCGTATGTTTGATGTGCCTCGGTATAAGGAAAACTCTGCACCCCATAAAAGGCGCTTTGTGTTCCCTTGTGAATGAAAAATTTGAGCTTGATGAAAATGACAGACGTTTACCAACCGTTTTGTGCTCTATAATTATAAGCGGAACCTTTATCTGCATCGAAATGACCCAACAAAGACCCTTCAACTTCCGGATTACAGTAAATTTGCAACATTGAAAAAGGTCACAAGAATGAGATCTGACAATTTGTGCGATTGTAATTTATGCATATTGGCACGCCTAAGTTCACTGAAATCGAGTTCTATCTCTGAAAAAATCACGAGAGTATCTGGTGAGTGTTATAGCAAAGATATATATGACGAGCAAATGAAGCACATAATCGGCACAATATATTTTTTTCTTCTCATAGCATCGAAAACTGTGATTAAAAGTCGATGCTCCTTGTGTTATACCGTGATTTCTAAAGGCAGTTCGCATCAATGTACACTACATAAACGCGTTGAAAAATTGAC
Source organism: Neuroterus valhalla (assembly GCA_011762715.2). Classification (NCBI taxonomy): domain Eukaryota; kingdom Metazoa; phylum Arthropoda; class Insecta; order Hymenoptera; family Cynipidae; genus Neuroterus; species Neuroterus valhalla. The sequence continues at coordinate 4,887 of WSXT02187828.1, read as the reverse complement.
ACAGACCATTGAAGAAGCAGGTCCTAAAGTTATGGACCAAGTAATTTCATCATTACTGAACAGGAAAATAGAAGTTGACGAATCATCATCCGTGTCTTTTGTTCAACCTCATGGCGGCAAACCTCTTGAAATCGTCTTTGGGGCCAAAAATGTTATAAGCTCATCGAAAAAACCACTGTTGTCCGCAGACGATTTATTAAAAATTCAGACAAGCGTTCATTTGTCACAAAGAAAAACATTGGAAATTGCGAAGGCATCGCGTGTTGCTACTAAAAATATCAAAGTCATCGAACCGAATTTGCAAAAACAGCTATCTGTCAGAAGTCGTTGCGTTGATGAGCTTTTTGATCAAAAGCCATTTTCCTTTACTAGAAATAATGGACGGGAAAGCAACGCGATGTCTGAAACAGTTTTTGCCTATTGCACAAATCTGGAAGGTTTGATTGAACATGTCTAAAAAAAACGTGAAGTTTCAGATTTTCACTTGAAATTTGGGATAGATAGAGGGCGAAATTTTTTAAAAATATGTTTATCGTTGCAGTCCAATGTTCAGACATATAGTACTGAAATACGGCGACAACATTTTGGTGATGGAATATTTGCTGAAAAGTTGAAAGATTCAGAATTAAATAAATTACTGATATTAGCAGTGGCGCAGGATTCTCAAGAAATAAAATTTCGAAAACGTAGCGCAGCTATGGTCGTGATTGAATATAAGTCAATTGCAAGTCACAATAGCCACTGATTTGAAACTGGCAAATATTCTTGTAGGTATCATGTCACATAGTAGTTTCTATCCATGTACTTGGTGTTACGCCACGAAAGACAAAATGAATATTTGTGGAGAGTATCGAACTATCCGTAACACTGAAGAAAATTATGAAAAATGGCTACAGTCTGGAACTGGAAAATCGGATGCAAAGTTGTTAGAAAATTGTATTGATTTTGTTCATTCATGCAACAAAATCGATGTGCTTCGGTAATTTTCGAGTGTGATAGGGTGCTTGCAATATGTTGAAGTATTCGAAAATTTCAATTCCGTCGTTAAAGCATGTTTTGGTGCTCAACTTGATCTGGAGTACGAAACAAAAATCGCAAAATTTAGACAGAGCTATTTAGAAATTGGCATATCCGTCACACCCAAGATCCACTCTGTGTTTTTCCATGTCCCAGAATTCTGTGAACGCACGCAAAAAGCGCTTGGATTTTTCAGGGAACGAGCAACGGAGTCTGTTTATGCTGATTTCAAAAAGACCTGGGAAAAATACAGTGTGCTCAGTGAGCACCTAGAGTACCTAAATAGACTATTGCGAACGTTATGCGAATATAACGCTTTACATTCGTTTTGAATATGTTATGTTATAGAGTCATAATTAAACCTAATCCATACGAACCTAGGCAGGAGTTCTCTGAAATGAATTGTTAATTGTTGCAAAATAAATGTTCCAAAGTTACAGATTTTATTTTTAAGCAAGTTAGTAATTAAAATAAGTCGATAACGAAAGCGCTCTCAATTGCGCTCTCCGAAATTACCGCACCTACCGAGGTATCTTTGGCTCTGTTCATCGTATGTCAATGAATACTTATACTTTTTTATTCGAAATTTAGTTTTCTTCAAAAAAGTATCAGTGTAATTCTACAATATTTTGCATTGTAGAAAAGTTACAGAGCAGATTTCGGAATGAAAAAATTTTTTTATCCCATTTTTTTTTAGTTTTGCTAGCTATACCTTCTAAACAAATCGAGATATGAAAAATCACATGTTGTCAACCATAACCTTAAAACTCTAATTTTCCTTATTTCGCTATCACCCAAGAGTCGTCGAAAGTCGAGTTTTCGATGCACTTGTTATGACAAATATCGTACATGGCGAGCGGCGAATGGCGGAGATCACGGACTCGTGTGGTGCTTCCCTCGCTTCGCTCGGGACAGCAACTCCACACTCGTCAGTAATCTGCGCCACTCGCCATGTAATATACTATTCCGAGACATTATTTGCAGTAAATTCAATAAGCTTCAAACTTACTCCAATAATCATATCGAAAAGTATGCCGAGTTGAGTGATTCGGGTCAAAAACCACCAAGAAACATGATTCTTTGCGGTTTTTCTATGTTATAAAATTGATATTACCTATTTTCTGCCCTACAACTTAGCAAATATCTTTAATGGGACGAGGCGAATGATTTTGTATCTTGGATATTTGTTGTGGGACTAATATGTGCAGAGTTTACCCAACTAACCTACAAAAAATTGAGTTTTTTTTAAAATCCTTTAGAAGATCATCTTACTTTTCCACTTAAATTATTAAAGACATAAGAGTAAGTGTCACTCCAGAACATAACCTAAAAAAGTTTTTTGAAAAATTGAAACATTGTTTTTTACCAGTAGTTTTTGGCATACCTGCCTCATATTTTTTTAGAATTGTGCTGTTGGTATCTAAAATATATATTATGTTCATCAAAATCAGTTGAGCCGTTTTCGAAGGTAAAAAACTTTTTTTTTTCACTCCTCCATAACTCACGAGAATTCAATTTTAAGGTTACCCTTTGGTGGAATTGGAAATAAATTGAATGATCAGAATTCAAAATGAATCAATTTATATTGAAAACATTCATGAGAATGGAATCCATTTCTGGTGACTTCTTCTGAATTCAAAGTAAATTATGATGAATCAAAATAATTCCATTAAACTAAACTGAATTCTTGAAGATCCTGTAAATTCCCATTACCTTCACAAAATTTACGAGTATTCAACGTGAATTATTTATCAAAATTGTATTAAAAATGGTTGTAAATTTTAGCGAAATGCATTATCTACAATAGGATTTCTGGAAAACGTAATATAAAACAATTTGATGAGAACAAAACAACAAAATTTCATTAAAAATTGAAAAATGCCTAGAAAATAAATTTCTCCATAATTTGTTCCAAACTTTTCTCAGCTCAAATGAAAAAAAAACTATCAAACTTTTTCTCTAGTTTTTCAGAAATTCCTGGAAATTAAAAATGGAAATCGTTATAATATCTAAAATCTATCCCAAATTTTTAATTTATGGAGCCTATTGAAAAAAAGTTGAAATCAGGAATTAAGATTTAGTATTCCGTATAAAATGATTAGGAAAAAATAATGTGTGAGGTAGATCTAATGTACATAGTTGATTATTATCAGGGAATAATAATTTCAAGTTACACGTGCCAAGATAGCCTCCTGGAGGGGGAAACCATTTTATCACAAGTTGCACTTGATCTTCTTGCTCAGTATTCGCCAACCTCGTGGCTGATACGTTCGTGAAAAGCAAACTTCAAACGGAAAAAGCAAAGAAGTTTTGCTTTTCCAGCCACCAGGATGGCGCAATCCAAACTTTTTTTCCTCGGTTTGGCTACAATTTGCACTTCTTTTATTGGTAATTAAACTCAAACTTAATTTCTAATTAATGTAATATAATTTCTAATCTACTTTCACTTTGATAAATTCAAAACTGCTTTTTGAAAATTATACACGAACAATGAAAAGATTCATAATAATTATTATTAAATTTGATGAATAATGAAATAATAAATAGCTTCACAATAATTAAAAATCAAGCAAACTTTGTTATATTCCGGAACAATTTTTAATTTTGGTTTGAAAGTCCCATTATTTTTTCATTTATTATGAGGAATGAGAAAACAATTCTTTTTTGTGAGAGTCAATCTTAATGTTGGTACAATATTTTAGAATGATTATCGTCTTTTTGAAAAAAAAATTTTAACACCTGTTATTAATTTCGACACACTAGAGATAAGAGTTGTAAAATTTGTTTAATTCTTTTTGTCTCTTGTTCAGTATACGATTTCAATTTTCTGCTTATCTAATCAAAAGGTCAATATTTCTTTGTGAGGTGGATGCTAATTTCAATTTCATCAACCATTCGATATCATCGAATTTTATGTAGAATGGCTTATTTTTGAACAGTTTTCTATTTGTAGCAGATAAGATAACAAATTTAAAAACTGATCATTGTCTCAATATTGCATCAATTTATCAGATTCATTTATGTTAATTAATTTTGAATTTGCTCATGACGTAATCGAACATGTTTATATTTTGTTTTCACATTTATTTTCTATTTTTGTGATTGAAGTTCTTGAATCCTTTTTTTAAATAAATTTAAAACTCATTATTACTATCATTAATTATGATTCCTTATTTATCTGATTTATTTTTTTTTCAAATTCCCATTAGCTGTCACAGGAGCGCGAAATAATTGCGATGTTTCCGAGGAAAGAGAAGATAATTCTGTAGATTCAAATTCTGACTCTTTACGATTTGTTATTGTGGTAAGTTTGTTATCGTTGTCCCAATTTCCTAAAATTGAAAAAAATAATAGTTTTAGAAAAAAAATCCTCGAAATTGAACGGCATTTTTTTTGTATATCCACTTCACTCGACGTTTCATTTATTTATGTATTTTTTGCTGAATTTTTAGGATTATTAAATTCATTCCAGTTTCTGATGAAGTTGAGAGTAGAAAGTTTGTGTTTCAGTCAGCCTTGTCTTACCGGAACAGCAGTAACTACTGTCTGATTAAACTCAGAATAATAAGAATATAAAAAAGATAATAAATATAAATAATAAATAATAATATAAAAATGATAAGAATAATAATTTCGCCGCTGAGCGCGTGGCTTGCGTCGCTCCCGAGTTTGAGCGCGTCTGTCGAATCTCACGCTTTGCGCTCAAATTTAATTTTTCACGATTAAAATTCATAAGGGGCTGTCCATTAACTGCTTTAATCATTTTTTACTTTATTTGACCAGCCGCCCCGCCCCCCCCCCCGCCCCACCCCCCAAGACCAAGGCACAAGTAAGTCTAAAAAATGACACAGTATCCAAGTCCGCATATTT
>WSXT02187817.1:0-20240 GCA_011762715.2 Neuroterus valhalla | reverse complement strand
TCAAACTAGGTCACCAGTGTTTCATTCTAATGTAAGTTCGCTGAATTCAAGCACGGTAACAGCAATTTTTATGAATTCGCTCTAGATTTTAAAATATATAATACTTAAAATTCCAGGGACTGAGACCAACAAGAAACATATTTTGTTGCATTTTCCACCAAAATTTTGAATTTATATTATTCAATAACTATATTTTCGATAAGATTACACTGAAGCATCGGAGGAGAAATATCCCTAAATTTTTCATAAATTGATTGATTTAGAGTGTTTCTTCATAATTTTTGTCGGAAAAAGGACAATTTGATTGATTTGTCAGATTCTTTGTATAAAATTTTTTATTCGATTTATATATTTCTCATATAAAAAAATTATTAATATTTGGTCCACTTCCAAATGATTATAAAGAAATTTTTTATATTGAAGGCCTCAGAACCTGGAACTCAACAAATTCAATATCCGAGAAACCGAAGCTTATTCGGAAAAGTGACTAGCACCATTGATTTTGACGTACTTAAATTAGCCTAAAAAACAGGGGCCTCAGATTGACTGTTTTTCCAACTAGCAGAGCGTTTTTAGAGATTTCAGCTATTTAAATTTTATAGAATTTCGGTAAAATTTATAATCATAAAAATTATAATAAACTGTAAAAAGGAAGGAAGAGAATAAAAAGTTATTATCTACTCCACTCTCTTCCATTCATAAATACTATAATATTGGAAAATGTCTTCCAACAATGATGTATTTACATTTTTTCTAATTTTTGACCCCATACCAATTTGGAAAGGATAAAAAAATTTATTAGGCATACTCGACCGCCATATTGGATCCGCCATTTTGTTAATAAATATTCTGAATTCAGATTTGTAATTAGCGACCCTGAAAAACCCCTTATACCATTTTGGGATTGAATGAAAAATTTATTCAGCATACTTGGACGCCATTTTGAACCCGCCATTTTGTTTTTGGGAATTTCGACTTTGGATTCGTGATAAGCGACCCCGGAAAACCCCTTATACCGATTTGGAAAAAGAAAGAAAATTTATCCAGCATATTCGTCCACCATATTGGATCCGCCATTTTGTTTTTGACATTTTTGACACTGGATCCGTAATCAGCGACCCTGAAAATCCCCGAGTCAGAAAAATCGGCCCATTTTATAAACATTTTCTACTTATGGCCAGCTTTTCGGGATTCTGGCCCACTGTTCGTCTGCTCAACTTCGCTGAGAGAGGAAGAGACAGAGCGCCTGGGGTGGGTGACTGCTCGAGACGTCTGATTCTCTTCCGCTCTCTACGCACGGGCGTATTCCAAGCTGGGTTGTCGCCTCTATCTGTAATATCTCTATGCTTCTATCATCAAATTATCTGTTTTGAGGAAAAAAGTGTTTGATTGAGAATAAATCATGTTTCTCTCAGTTTCTATACAACGCTACATTTATTACTGCAAGTTTGAACAACATTTTTGATTATACAGTTCCTCAAAGGTAAAAATTGAAGGAATTTTTTAGAGTGCTGTGCCGTGAGCTATGACTTATTTCCGATTTTCTGAATAAAAGAGTTTCAAACTCCGTTCCGGTTATAGAACAGACGATGGATACATATTTAATAAACTAAAGTTACATCTTCCTCATATTGGAGAAAAAAATCGTTATGGATTCTTTGACCACAAGGGTCATTTTAAATTGTTGGTTTTTATTTTCTAAAAAAACAAACATAAAAAACTCTTTCGTAAATTTTTACGAATGGTTCTTACTATATCACACAATTTCGAGCTCTAATAGAAACCAAAGAATTGGAATCCAGAAAATTACGCAAATACAAATATACCTCACAAAGAAAACACCTACAATTTCCCCCCAAAAATTTTCAGAAATCAGAAACTTGTCAAGTTCATTATTCTACACATTCTTTTTTCCCAACCAAAACAAAAGAATTAGATCTCAATAAAGTCTTGATTTGAATTTAACAATCAGGGGAATTTTCACATTATTTACCTTATATTTTTGCGAATCGCAGTATAACGTCAGAATATCAAACTAAAATATTGGAAGAGGAAATAACTTCAACTCTATATTGGAAATATTTTCTCCAACTTTTATCTAACTTTACAATTATGACTGCAAGTTTCAATAACAAGTTTGAAGCGTCTTTTTCTCAATGGAGAACATTTCAAAGGCTCTCTATATTTATGTGCTATCTGTTAAACTTTATTCCTAATTTTCTTTATACGAAAGTTCCAGATAAATTTCACTCACCTGTGGAAGAAATGATACAGACGCATCCATTTTTTTGCATCTGCACGTTTTTCAAAGGGGAAGTTATTATGATTTTGGATTTTCTAACTCTAGATCCCAGTTTGTGAATGAGGAAGTCTTCGAAAAATGTTTTTTTTTAAATTTCCTCCCTTTGCGTTTGTTTATCGATCAAATAACTTTAGTTTCGGTTTCCCTGATAATACGAAGGTGTAAAGAAAAATTTAACATATGAAGGAAATTTCTCCAATTTGCAAGCAGTCTTTCCATGGGATGCAGAATGGCATCGTGTATTACATGAAATTCTTTGCAAGGCCCATCCAAAAAAGTTGTATTGAGAGCAGTTAGCGAAAAGTTGTAATCTCATATCACATATAGGTCAATGTCAGACCCTCCTCCACCCCCTCCTCTGTCTGCTGCCCCAGAAAGTAAAAAAACTCCAATCATCAAAGATTTTTTTAGGTTGAATTTATTTGTATCAGAAATTTTCACTGAGGAACGTTAGAAGTGTTGTAATTTCATCATACGAAACCTTTATTCCTCAATTAGAGAATGCCATCATCCCCTGCTCAGTGCAGTCTCCCTTCTAGAAATTTAAGAGAATTTATTTGGAATTAGCATCTTTTGATATGGACCTAAAGTTCTTTCTCAAGGTTGGATCGAATTCTCCAATAAAGATGGAAGATCGGACAACATGATTTTTCGTTCTTGGAATCACAATCTTTGACGTCGTTCACACACATATTGTACACCTTTTAAAGCTTGCTCCTTCAAGTTATCCCAAGATTCAGAGCAGCCTACAAATGATGCAATAATAGCCCTGCATAACCTAAAAAGTTCGTAAACAAGTTCATTGAGTTCATAAGAATAAGCCAACAACACATTTTCTGGGAGCGATTTTATTCGGAATATTTTTTTATACTCTCCTATTTCTACGGGTTCTTCGAGGCTTTACATATAGTCTCTCCTTATTATTTACTAACTTCTATTCTACATAATCTCCCCAGAGTACGGGACAGTAATGGAATCTGCAAGCAGATGAAGTGAGCACAAATTTCATGTTAAGCTTTTCTCCCAGGACAAACTGACCACCCGAAAGCAGCTTTGTTTTCTTTTATTCAAACAACTTCATGAGTCACAAAACAGATTTCGGAGCACTAGCTGTCAAACTGTGACCAGTTACACACTATACCACTGTCACTGCTAATACCCTAAACTGCTCCCATTCGCCACAGCTGATACACTGAACTTCTCCCATTTAACAAAGCGGTACTCATTGTGCCATCCAGATGGCGCCAGTATTTCATCTCGGAAGTACGCATGCGCAGCTTCTCTATCAGTACCTTGGGTAAGTAAACTTTAAACTGCGCTTGCGCAAAAATCATTCGCGTTTAGTCTGGTTTAATGAGTTCCTTCAGGCACAATTTGGAAGCATGAAGACTTAGACTTTTGAGGTGCGTGTTGCAAAAATTTGTTCTCAGCTTCTATCCCAGTGCTAGATTTATTACTGCAAGTTTCAATCAGAACTTCGAGTATCTTCTTTCCAATTGAAAAAATTCAGACTCTGTAGGTTACTGTGCCATCGGCTGTGATTTCTTCCAAAGCTACGAAAGTTCCAGATGAATTTTCGCTCAACTATAGAAGAAACGATACGCATATGATATTCGATATTTTTTTTTTGTTCCGGGTATTTAGAATTGGAAAAAATGGTCTTTCTCAATTTCCGAATAACGAGAGTAATCTTCAGTTGCAATTTCAAACTCATTTCCTTGCAAACTGATGAAAGACATAAGGATATAAAACTAATCAATTGTTACAGGAAATAAGTTTGCTTTCATATTAAATATTTTCTTTTCAACTCCTATCCAACGCTAAATTTATTGGTACAAGTTTTAATACCAACATTGACTGTGCATTCCTTTATGGTGAAAATTCCAGAAGCTTTGTAGAGTATTGTGCTGCCGGTTATTATTTATTACTCATTTTCTTCTCAAGAGAGTTCAAGATGTATTTTTGCTTGATCACCGAAGAAAGTAGTTCTCAAATGCCGGTCTTAATTTTCAAAACATCGGAGTCTGCAAAAGTAAGTTTGAATTAGACAAAAGATAAAAACTTGTACTATTCCTTTGATTGGTTTCAAAGACTTAGAACATTTTTGATTTTCACTGTTTTACACAATTTCCAGCTCTAAATAAATCCTGAAATTGAAATCTAGCAAATTACGTGAGTTCGAATTCACTTAACAAAAAAAACTTTTACATTTTATTCCCAAATATGTTCAAACCTTTAAAAATCTTCGAGCTTGTTTTCTCATACATTTCCGATGTTTTATCAGAACCAGAAAAATTGAAATTCATCAGAATAGTGTTAATTTAAATATACAGAACGAAGTAAACTTTCATGTTTTGCAATTAATTTTGGTTTCTTTTTCACTACAAGCCTTTTTTGAATCCTTGAGTTTCCGCTTCCCGATATTGGCAATTTCGAAGACTCTGTAAGGTTGCTGTCCCACCCGTTGTAATTTATTTATAATTTTTCCATACAAGAGATCCAGATGAAATTTTGCCTGATTCTAGAATAGACGATACACATACTTATGATAATTTTACAAATCTTGTTATCCGAACCTCAAAACATAATGGTTTTGGATTTTTCTACAACACAATTAATTTTTAATTGCTGCTTCAAACTTTACGAACAAAGAAAACTTTAGAATATGTTTCTTGGAAGTGTTTCAATTTTCGTTTCTTTTCATCGATCAATATCATAAGATTTAATTTACCAAACAAAGATACATTCTGCTTCTTTTCAAATGGATTCTGAATTTTCATATCTTTTTGACGCTTTCTATTCTACATAATTTTGATCTTAAAAAACTTTTAAGGTTCTTTATTATACATATTTTCGAACCCTAATTAAAGTCCAGAAATGAAGATTTAGAAATTGAGAATTTAGAAATGGAGATTTAGGATGGCCGAACGCTAGACAGATCGTGAATTTCCGTGCGTGGCGTGATTTTTCCTTGTGCCAACATGAAGTAATTGGACTAGCGAATAATTCTCTATTCATAATCATCGAGATTCGGGGATTGCAGTGTTCAATAAATACAGGAGTTTGCATATCGGTTGAACGGTTGATTTTCTGCCAAAAGTGTACTTAGAACATAACCTAGAATTAAGGAGAGTGTAAAGTGTGGGATTGCAGACAGAAGGTGGGTACAGTTGGTACTAACCGTGTGTATGTGCAGAGCTGTAAGGTTATGTGTAAGTCCAGCTGTGCTCCATTGTGTCTTCATACCGTACTGGTGTACCGCATTGTAGGTGCAAGAAACATGGCTGCGGGTAACTCCAAGAGAAACGACAACCTTTCGTCGCAATCATCTATACGTGATCATGGAAGATGCAGACAGCTGATTCGAGAAGATGGTGTTAAATGCAATGGTTGTAATGCTCTTTATCATTAACATTGCGCTGAGAAGCTAAAAAAAACGGAGGACGGTCTCTATGCCAGGTGCTGTGGCTCACGTTCAACGTCGCCTCTTGGTGACAGGAGTGACATGCAAAACAAAAATAAAGGGTCTCAAGATCCCATACAAACACAAACTCACCTTCAAATTGTATGCCTGTTAATTCTGTGCAACCACAAACAACTGGAACTCTCACAATAGATTTAATAAGGCAAGTCTTACGGGAAGAAATTAGGGATTCAGAAGGACGAGTTACTAATCGAATCAAAAGCTTGGAATTATCGGTGACCGGGGTCAAAGAAGACCTGGTTTGTTTCAACAACAGACTAGTGACGGTGGAAGCAGAAGTAACGAAGCTTGGCGCCCTGGCAGAAAGTACTGATTCGAGAGTCAGTGATCTGGAAAAGGCTACAACTTCAGGCAAAAAAATACTAAGTGAGTGGGAAGATCGTTTTCGTAGAAAATATAACGTAATTGTATTTAACCTAAATGAGTCACTTAATAAGGAAGGAAGGCCAGATCCTATAATTGACAAAAAAATCAGTCAAACATCTTCTTCATTTAATAATGCCTAATACTGTAAATCCTGATGCCATAAAAACTGATCGATTGGGTAAATTCTCGCAGACTCTCGTCAAACAAAGGCCTCTCAGAATTGTATGCCAATCAATCGATCTAGCGACATCGATTCTCCAAGCAGCGCGGATTGCAGCAAGGACGCTACGCTCAGATACAATTTTAAAGACAGACACTATAGCACAGGACAAAACGGTGCTGCAGCAGGAGGAATTTTCCAGAGTGAAAAACGAATTGTCAACCAGAATCAAAGCAGGGGAGAAAGACTTGTTGGTTGGTCATCGAAATGGGATGCCCCATCTCGTGAAGGAATCTCAACGGCAGCAGCATCACTCTTAAAGAGCGATTATTATTCTCGAAATATTCGAGTTCTAAATCAAAATGTGAGAGGATTAAACACTAAAATACATCAAATAAAATGTTTCGCCAATATTGGTACGTATGATGTTAACGCACTCACGGAGGCATGGTTATATGCGGACACATCGTCTAATGAACTTTTTAATGGTATTAACTTTTCGATACATAGGCACGATAGAATTCATAAAAAAGGTGGCGGTGTCCTTTAAGCTGTTCGTTCGAATATTATATCGATTCCGATAGACTTCCCATTGAATGCTGCTGGTTGTGTTTACATTAATTATGTTGCTGCTCATCTTTCAAATAAAAACTGGACGTATCTTTTGCTCCTACTGTATATCCCACCAGGGATCACATTAGATGTTGTTAAAACTTTCGTACAAATGATTCAAGATGTACCGGAACTTTTAAATCCGTGCGATACTATTGTACCTGAAGAAATTTACCATCCAGTACTTTTAATAAAAATAAAAGTTTCCTGCAAATTTCTTGGAAGGCCAAGTGAAATTTCTGAAATTAATAACAATATCCTGCGTTTTAACTCTAATTCGGGAAACTATTCAGGTTTATACATTGATTTGAACAATCAGGACTGGTCCTTTCTAGATAAATGCAGAACTGCAGATGAAGCATGCAATATCTTCTGTAATCAATTCTTAGCAATAATGGATGAAAATATTCCACGCTTTCCAACTAGAACGAACAATAGAGTGTACCCTCCCTGGTTCTCGGAAAATATAATTCGGTATATAAAATTGAAACACAAATATTGGGAAAAAAATCGAGAGAACCTGTCAGAGTTCTATCATAAACAGTATTGCAAACTCAGAACAAGCACTAATGTGCGAATCAGGCAAGCGATAATTAATTACGAACGGAGTAGAGAAACTGAGCTCAGGTGTAATCCATCGTCATTCTGGCGTTACAGAAACAGAGCGAAAGGAGTTACTAGACTTCCTAAAACGATGTATTCTAATGGTACTGATTTAACGAGTTTTTTCGACATTGTCAAGACATTTGCCATTCGTTTTAATGAAGTATTTGCTCTACCGAACAACCAGATGCAACCAAAATCGAACTTCGGAAACCAGTACTTAGGTAGGGATAATTACAAATTAACAGTCGAAAATGTGACTGGAGCAATAAAAGCCTTACCCTCAAAGAGAACAGCGAGAACTGACCTTGTGCCTGGCTTCATATTAAAAGATTGTCGTGCAGTATTAGCAAAACCTCAGTGTCAAATTTATAATTAGGCTATTAAAACTGGAATTTTCCCGCAGTTATGGAAAACGGCTAAGATTGTTCCTGTTCTAAAGTCTGGTGACAAGGCTGATATCTTAAATTATTGAGCAATTGCAGTTTTTTCAAACTTCGCATAAATCTTAGAGAAATCTCCTCCTCACTTGCCAACTCAAACCACGGATTTACAACGAAAAGATCTACCGTCGCTAATTTAATGTGGCTCACACAATTTGTGAGTGAAGCGTTAAAATGTGGACATCAGGTAGATGTTTACACAGATTTCTCGGAGGCCTTTGATGAAGTCGACCTTTCTATAATGATGTAGAAATTAGACGGTTTAGAAGTGACTCTGAGTCTCTGCAGGCTTCTGCATTCTTATCTTCATAATCGGGATCGTTATGTGCAGTATGAGGGCCACACATCACATGCTTTCCATCCAACCTCCGGAGTACCTCAAAGTTCGGTACTGGCTCCTCCTCTTTTTATCATATATATAAATGATGTATCAGATTCAATACAGTCTTTTATCTTAATTTTTCATAGATGATATAAAGATTTTTAGAATGAATAATGTTGAAAGGGACTCTGGACTGCTGCAGGAAGACATAGATAGGTTAAATTCATGGTGCATTAAAAATAAACTCCTGCTTAATGCTTCCAAATGCAGTGTCATATCCTTTGTGTAAGCTCTAATTCTATTAATTTTGACTATCATATAGATGGTACACATTTAAAGAGAGTGACTTTAGTTCATGACCTGGGAATAGTATTGGAGAGTAATTTGTCAGTTAAAATTTATATAAGGAATGTCATGGCCTCTGCGAATCGGGCACTCGGTTGGTTTATAAGAACGTCGAGGCATTTTAGAGATCCAGAGACCATTACTCGATTGTATAATTCTTGTGTTGAATCTAAAGTAGAATATGCGTCAATTATGTGGATTCCGAAATATGAGAAGGATTTGATGATGCTTGAAAAGATTCAAAAGCGCTTCCTAAAATATCTTGTATTTCAGAAAGAAGGGACATATCCGCCAAGATGATGTAATTATACTCAACTATGTACAAGATTGACAGGGGCAAACTTCCTCTACAATTTACTCAAGTCTGTGATAGATTGAAGTGACATATTACGATGTATCAATTCAAAAGTACCACAAATCTTTGCTAGGCACTACAAACCATTTTATTTGCCGCTTCTTGACTCTGCACAAGGAATTCAATCGCCTATCAATCTTATCTGCCAAAATGTTAACTTGCTATACGGAACAGCTGGTCATAGAGTAGACATCTTTCCAATGTCGCTCTCGGATTTCATTGCAGCTATAAAGGAATTTATAATTTGATCTCGGCAAATTGCATAAGCATAGTATACAGTTATCTTGTATCATATTAAATATCTGAGCTACCTAATATTAAGAATACCTGTATAATGTATAGAGCCCGTTATTGGTCTTTGGCTGTGGTTTATGATTTAATCAAATAAAAAAAATAAATAAAAAAAAGATCCAACGAAATGAATCTTTTTGACAATTGCAAAACAAGCGCAAAGAATATCAAACTAACATTTTGAGACAAAAGTTACATACAACTTGGAATAAAAAATATTTCCTTTATTGATATCTAATACTATATTTATTTTTGTGGATTTGAATAGCAACATCCATGGATATTTCTTTAGTGGAAAAATTTTAAAAGATTATGTAAATTGCTCTGCCGTCAGGTATGATTGATTTCTAATTTTCGTCAAAAAAACGTTTTTATCTCTAGACGGGAACATGAAAGACATGAGGAAATATTTTTTCCAATTATCTCAAATTATTCTTATTCAAAGTGTTCGGATATCGTGGAGGTTCGTATAACCTCACGACAAAAATGTTTACAACTTGATTTCAATTGATTTGAGAATTAGAAAACTACTAAACTAGCACTAATCCACAGAATTTCCGATTACTTTTTGAAGCTTTGCTTCTTTTTAGAGGGTATACATATACTCTCAGCGACGCCACCTAACTACGAAAAATGAGAACACCCAGTCCGCATCACCAAAAATGCGACTGAAAATGTCTATAGCATGGCACCAACGCAGCTATCTCTCCCTCCCTCTTTCTTTCTCCCTCCCTCTTTCTTTCTCCCTCCTTCTCTCTTTCTCCCTCGACTTCACTCATCCCGTTTTGGAGGCCAGTGTAGTAAATGTACAATAAACTCTGCGACAGTTCACGCTGCGACTCTTCCCGTTCTCACATTTCTCCTCCTTTTGCCCGTCCCCACTCGTGCTGGAGACACGGCGCACACTCGACGCACCGCGTGTGTGTATTGAACACGGACTGACACGTCGCGCGTCAATGCCGATTGACTTTATACTTCCTGCTTCAATATTTCTTTTACTGGAGTGCATGTATGCATAGAGTGAGGGGATAGCTGTTTCCTTCCAATCGATGGTCAGAAAACGATTGTCAGAAAAAAGGAATTTACCTCCAAGAGAATAGTTTTTCTCTCAATTCCTATGTATCGCTTTATTTATTACAGCAAATTTATTTACAAGTGACAGTTATTCAAATGCCCTTCACAAAGAAAACTTCGCTTATTTTTCCACAAATTTTTTCAGACTTCCGAAATTGTTCGGGACCATCAGCCGGCACATTTTCTATCTTTCGTCGAATGTGAAAAATTGGAATCTAATGAAATGTATAGTTTGAAGAATGGCACGAAGATATCAAACTGAACGGATGGTTAGGAGAATAAGTTTGTCACTACATTCCTCACGGCAAGTTCGTATATCAACCTTGAATGCCTGTTCTTCAATAGGAAAAATTCGCTACACCGTAGGATAGACGATATAGATTATTCAATATTTCTCAGTTGCACATTTCTCAAATAGCAGGACATAATCGTTTCCGATTTCTTATCGATAAAAGAAATTTTCCTGATTTTCCGAATGGAGAAAGCTTGACAACATTCTTTTCGGAATGATTTTGAGTGGAGTTTGTTTTTCAAATCAAATATCGTCAGTCCTAATTTACCCCCCAAACAAACTACTTCAATTTCTTTAATTGGTATGAAATTCCAAGAACTTCTTGACTACCACCATCTCATACAATTTCGTGCTTTTGTAGCAACAAAAATTTTCGACGGTCAAAATAACGTGAGTTTGCATTTATGTAGTGAAGAAAACTCACAATTTCAACTAAAATATTTTCTATCTATCGTAAAATATTTTCGATCTTCCATTGGAAACAAAAGCTTGAAATCCCACAAAATAGTGCTAGTTGGAATCTACCAAAAAAAATGATGTATCCACAATTTTTATTCAATCAGTAGAAACAAGCAGTAACGAATTCCTTTCCTCGGGTCCGCAGGGGAATCCCGAATTATCTGGGACCCAGGCAAACTCTTATAGTCCATCACGCAGGAGCATAGAAACTGAAAAAACCTGTGTCACCGTCTGATGGCGCTGCATGTCGGTCTCTCTCCGAACTTTACGTCCCTCGTTACCTTGCTGTCATCCACGTTCAAAACAATAACAAAACGCCGGGTGATGCCAGGACAGAATGTTTTCAAGTCTTTATTAACAGTTTTTAATATCTGGAAGTAAAATGAAATCGAATGTAATGAAAAGTGAAAAGCAGAGCAGCCCGGTGCTCGGTTGTCCATCATCTCGTCATGCATTTTTACCATTTAAATTAGGAAAAATACGATTTCTCCAAAATTGGGAATTTTTCCTCATCCTTCTCCAATTTATTCTCTACAATTTTGGAAATTATCCCACAAAGATAAGTTTTTTATTTTTCGTATTTCTTTCATTTCACTCATAAAGTATACTTTCTCCGCAAAATTGGAAATTTTTTTCGCTTTCTGGTCTAATTTTGTCTATGCAACTTCAAAAAAAAGTCCCACGGAACCGGAAATTTAGGGATTTTTTTCGGTATTTTTTTTATATAACTTCTGAAATATACATTCACCTCGAAATTTGGATATTTTTTCCAATTTTGGTCTAATTCTTTATATACAAGTTATAAAATAATTCCAACAAAATACAAATTTATTCACTTTCTTTAGCGTTTTTTGCATGAAAGTTATGGAATATACTTTCTATGCGAAATTGACAATTTCCTCTAATTACTGTATCAAACCCTTCTATATAATTTTGAAAATTAGGTTAACAAAATGGAGCCGAACCAACACCAATTTTTTCTGGTTCCTAAAGGAAACTAATTTGTCAGGACGAATCGAATAATTTCATACTTTCGAAATTTCTTAAATGATTCTTAAACTCCCGTACTTGATAATATGGAAAACATTTTACTAACATTTATTATTTATTTTTTATCTGTTTGAATTTTCAATAGGTATAACCTATCCAATAATCAAATTTTACTCTTGATGCCATTTAAGAGTATGGAGTTTTGAACATATAGAATAATGATTCGTGATTTACTAAGAAATTAAGAGTTGATACTTATTCTTTTTCGATTCAATTTTCTCTTTAAAAAAGTAAGAATTACTTCAATTGATTACTTGATATTCTGTTCACATGCTCTTATGTGAAAAAAAAATTGAACGTGTTTCCGTTGCATGTAATTCATTGTAAAATCATATTTCATGAAAAAAATAATGTAAAAATCAAATAAAATTACATAAAGAATTATTCCTTGAACTTCATGAATATTTCAATTTGATTTTCGCATTGGTTTCTTTACTTTCCTTTTATTTTATTTAATTTTAAATTCAATTATTCAAAAATCATCTGGATATTACCTGGACGCAATCTTTTATCTTATTTTAATGTTCTGTGTCACCGTCCGATGGCGCCTTTGCTTCTTCAAATTTTACCATTGAGTTGGCAGAGCCTGCTGGGACCTGCAGATCGAGGAGCTCGCGAGTGGGCGGCAGCGGAGACGGAGGACGCACAATGGTCCAGAAATGGATTTTCGCGGACAAATTCGCGTAGAGGTAGTACATTTCACCCGATTTCAGGTTTTTTTTTTATAAATACTAAGCATTAAATTTCTGATAAACGTTAGTTGGGCGATTCTCCATTTTTCCTTTAAAGAAATTGTTGTGTCAATAAATATGACGAAAAAAGTAGGAAACGTCAAATCATTATTTTTTATTGAAGTGGAAACAACATGACTACACTCTGAATCATTAAAATTGCATGCATAAATATTAACTAAATGTGAATAATTTGTTAAATAAGCAAAACATTTGTTCCAAACAAATTCTATAAACAAATATGTGGGTTCCCCCTTCTCATCAGCGCGAATTTTTCGTTTGTTAATTAAAAATGAGAGGAATTTAAAGAAAGTAGTATGTAATCCAAGAAAAAATATATAAATTATTGTTTATGATTGTTGTAAACGAAATACGTTAACATATAGTCGAAATGTACTTGTTTTTGTAACAAATTTTCTTCTCTCAATCACATGATACGATTAAGGACAAATGGATGTTACAGTGATATAAATTTAACCTTTTGATTATTAACTATAATTTTTATTAACAAAGCATATAAAATAATTATCCAAATACAAATTTTTCAGCCAAATTTTTTGGTCCTCAATCATACACCACTGCCAAAGCCTGTTGGATACAACATTCCTACAAATGTTACCTCCTAATTGTTTATAGTGATTGTTATTAACAAATTACGAAAAAAATTCTCCAAATATAAATTTTTAATAAGAAATTTTTCTCTTTGAACTACAGTGCTGTAAAGCCTAAGGAATACGAAATTGTTAGAAATATATCCTGACGATGGTCTACTTTAATAACTATCAATGAAATATATAAACCAAATTCTCCAAATATGCATTTTTCACTCAACTTTTTTTCCATAATAATACGGTACTGGTAAAGATCCAGGGGTAATAAATTGTTATAAATATTACCTTCTGATTTTTCACTGTAATTTCCATGCCTAATAAACATTAGAAAAGGCACTGTATCAGCAATTTCTCTTCAAACTTTTTTTTTGAAATTCTTTTTTGTTTAAGTTGAGTGTTTTGCCTTTAAGAGTGTTTTGCTTCACTATGCTTTGCTGTTTTGATTAATCTATTGCAGGCATGAAAATTACAGTAAACAATTGTAAGGTTACATTTATAACAATTTCGTATCCCTTAGACTTTACAGCACTGTATTTCAAAGAAAAAAAAATTCATGAATAAAAATTAGGGTTAATAATCAAAAGGCGAAATTTATATCACTGTTACATCCATTTGTCCTCATCGTATCGTGTAGTTGTAAAAGGAAAATTTTATATAAAAACAAGTACATTTCGACTATAAGTTAACGTATTTCATTTATAACAAACAGAAACCTCAATTTTTATAATTTTTCTCGGATTATATAGTACTTCCTGTAAATTTCTTCAGTTTTCATTAACAAACAAAATATTTATGCTGTTGAGGAGGGAGAAACTACATATTTTGTTTATAAAATTCGTTTGAAATAAATGTTTTCCTAATTAACGAGTTATTCATATTCAGTTGATATTCATGCATGCAATTTTGATGATTTAGAGTATAGTCATGTTGTTCCCACTTCAATCAAAAATAATGATTTGACATTTCCTATTTTTTCCGTCATATTTATTGACACATCAATTTTTTTAAACAAGGAATGGGAAATCGCTCACCTTACATTAACAGAAATTTCATTCTGAGTATTTTTAAAAAAAGAAACTTAAAATCGGGTGAAAAGTACGACCTCTACGCGAATTTGTCCGCGAAAATCCATTTCTGGACCACTGTGGGACATACCCGTAGACCGCGAGGACGGGATTGTGAGTCAATACATTCAACCAATACGAGACCAACCTCTGTTGTGTTACGGGGATGATCATCCGGCACTGTTGTCTAATGGAAAAGGGGCGGAAGAACTAACGATTGGATGATTTGTTCTAGAATAAACAAACTCGCCGCATCTAGCCTTGAAAATCCTTCCTTTCGTCCCGTTGGGTTCTCACTTAAATCGCTTTCCAGAAACTTGAATAAGAGCCTATGCCGACAACTTAACGGGATCATCATGGTTCTCCATCTATGGATTTGATAAACAACAATCCCATCTGTACCCGGATAGAGTTTGATTGTCCCATTCACAATCATCCCTGAATATTCCTCCCCCTGAGAAAACAAAACTGCTGCTATGTTGCCTAATATAGCTAAAACGGAGGTGCGTTGAGGCAGACCTGTTCCTATCCCTAAACTTTGGTTACCTTACAGAAGCTCTGATCTTGGTACAAACTACTATGCCCTAGTGTAATACCTTTCCGGTAGTAATCCCTTAGCTATTATTGATAAGGTGCAAAGGTGCTTTGCGGCAGGCCATCTATGATTGCTTCCAACCCTTCTTAGGCACAAAGGCATGCGCGTCCCGATACTGGACAGGCGCGCACGTTCGTAGGTTGTAACGCATAGTGACGTTTCTGGTGTTCTGTTCGTCCGCTGGGTGTGCCATCGCAGCTGTACCGTGGCTGCCTAATCAACGACCAGGTAGGTAGACTCGATTCTCTCGTTCGTCATTGCTCGTAACGTGATGAGACGAACTGTTATCATCTGCCTCCGCCCTACTGACGGCTTCGATAGAGCCACCGCTTGCTGCTCTGCCGAAGCTTTCGGCTGTGTCAAGTGAGTTGGTGCTATGAGGTGAACTGCCTGCATCTGTCTCCATCCTGCGGACGGCTACGATTAGGCACCCATTCGTTAGACCACTGACGCTTCCGGCTAATTTCAGTGGTAGAGGTGGCTGCTCGTCGACCTCCGGTGCCGGTGCCAGTACACTACCGTGAACTTTGTTCGCCACCCCATCCCGCGTGTTCCAGTATACCCCACCTGCAATTTGATCTAGGACCTCAATGGGGCCAGGGCAGGCTGGTACTAGTTAAGCGGTACTCCCTCTAAGATTTCTGATAATGGGTGGTTCGGCGCGTACACACAATCTCCCCGGGTGGTATCGCGTTAGTCTGCCTACCGCGTGCGTGTCTCGTATCCGCGCTCTCCTGTCTCTAGAGCCAGCGACGGGTTGAAGGGATGATCTGGTTACTATTATTCTCCTGGACACAAAATGGTACGACGCATATCTAGTTACCTCAGTGCAGACAGAGCCTGAGACCTTTCTTACCCCATGATTTCTGCTCTTGGTCGGGTTGGCTCGCAAGTGGTACTGCAATTCGAATTGGCTTTCTCTGGGGGTCAAGAAGGCCGTGAATTGGTGGAATTACGGGACCATGGGTGCCTGAAATCACTCCCTTTTATGGTCGGACGTGGGGAAATCTTTTCTGTACCTAGGTCCTTCTGCATCTCGTGAGTCCTAGTTAGGAACTGGGAAGCTTCGAGGGTCATCCCGTTGAGACGGTGGTAATTAACGCAAAAGCGACAATTGCCATTCGCATTCCCTGCAGTGACGATTGCTAAACCTTGATTTGCACTGGGACCTCTGCCGTTGGATAGAGGAGCTAATATGCGTGGGGAAGGGTTCTAAGGTAGACCCTCTGTCTACCAGTTATACACACAAAAATGCGATCCGCTACGTGGTCATTTATGATATTGTACTGCTTGAGCCAAGGTCCGCCGAAAATGAGCTCGTTTCGCGATGCATGGCTTGCGTGGTGCAAGTGATCTGCAGTTGCGGGGTGGTTGATTGCACCCGGCTGTTGGTGGAGGCGATGATGACAGGGAAGACTTTCTTCCTTCGGGTATGCAGGGGGATTGTGGAGGCTCCGGGATCTGCAAGTGGTGAGCCGGTACAGTCAACCACCACCGGACTAACCTTTGTCGTGGTATAAGCAGTATATCGCAAAACGGGTGGCTCACTTGGCCTCATTCAGCTGTTGCTCAAGGCGGTATCTCGTGACTTGTTTGGCCCGCTCACCTGAGGGAATCTAGGTTAAAGTTTCAGAGGTCCGTGAAACTTTACTTGTTTAGTCGGTAGATTCAGAAGCGGTTGCCTATGTTGCCCGCAAGAGTAGCCACTTTTCCACTCCTAAAAACAGCGGTGGCTCTCCGAAGCCACAAGGCTGTCCTCGGATTCTTCTAGTCGAAACGACCATATGTTTTAGCCTCTCCAGCATAAGCGGCTGGTTGCGCCTAACGCCGTCCAGTGCGTTTATTATGATGCGCGCCTGATACACCCCCTGTCATCAAGAGTGTTCGATGAGTTGACGTGACACACAAGACAGTGAGGCTGCACATGAGAGAAGGTCAAGGACCTGTCACTTCTCCAACGACCTTAAAACGTCTCTCTTTGTGAGTGCTAATCAGCAGGTTTCTATACCCCAATTCAGACTTTCAATCGGCATCCAAACGATGCTCGGTGTCGAAAGGTGAGAAGGAAAGTCTACACTCTGCCACTTAACTGTTGAGACGGCGATGCTGAAGAGGCCAGCTTAACGCTTGATTCAAAATTTTCAATTACAAATTGGAAATAGAAGTGATGGTTTTGAAAGACCAAATATTGAATTCTCGGACCTACCGCAATGTTTTCGAGAGGCGGAAACACGATGGTGGCACATGATGGCAGGCTGCAGCGGGGACGATTTTCCGCCGCTCGCCGGCTAATAACAATGAGCAGAAGGCCTAACAATGGGATAATTCATCCTGGGATAAGCGAACTTGTCGCTTCGAGCATTGAAAATCCTCCAATTTTGCACGTTCAGCTCTTATTCAAAATGCTTTTTAGACACTTGAGTGAGAGCCCACTGCGGAAACTTAACGGGATCTTCAAGTTTCTCAATCTATGTATTTGACATACAATACAATCTGTCCTTAAATTGCATAACAGCAGCGAAATATTAAACTGAACAACGGGCATAGATAATAGATTTGGTCTTATAATAAAAACATTTGTCTTGACTCATAACTGAAGCTATATTTATTTTTGTGGCGTATTCAATGTTTCTCCGTTGCACGTTTCCCAAATCGAAGGACGGAATCGTTTTTGAGGTTTTAGTAATGGATGCGACTTTCAATCGTCAGTTCTTATTTCCTAAATGGAGAATACTCGTCAAAAATTTTCGACCCAACAAAATAACGTGAGTTCAAGTTTATGTCACAAAGAAAACTTTTAGAGTTCTGCCTCAAATACATTCAATCTCTCGAAAAATATGAGGCTCATTATTAAACACATTTTTTATTTTTTGTTGGAAGCAAAATTTTGAATTCCAGGAAAATGGTGTTCATTTCAATTTAACAGATAGAAAATTTTTCCAAAATTTGCTATCAATCTTCCCAATAATATGCATTAACAACAAAAAATATTAAACGGGGCCAATTTTTCCGTTTTTTTTTTAATCATTGATTTTTTTCGTTACAGTGTCAGCGATGTCTAGCGGTAACACAACGGAAAATCGGATTCCTCTCGAGTACTGGGATCAAAGATCAATCGATCTGGTAGATGAGCGCGAGGACGTTGCAGGGAGTAGTCGATATCCTCGATTTTCCACAGTGACGTCAACCGATCTGTCAAATGTCAGCTTATCAACAACGACGACATCTCTCGGAAATGGGAACCTCCTGGAAAATCTGATAGTGCCCCTTTATGCGACAATTTTTCTGCTCTCAGTCGTCGGCAATTCCCTGGTGCTGATTACTCTCGCCAGGAACAAACGTATGCGGACGGTGACCAACGTCTACCTGTTGAACTTGGTGCGTATAGCAACACAGAATGCTCCCTAAGAACGAACTATCTTCTCCCTGCCCCAAGGATGTATTTAGGAAAAATGTTCACTTTGCGTAACTCGATAGAAAAATTCTTTTTTATCATTCAGAAATTTATTTGAAAAAGAAGTCTTATGGTGAAAAGCCGGACAAGGATAGTAAAAATAAAAATGACAACAACCATAAGAGAATATTTCTGGTGTCACACATGTCGTGAAACGCGGAATTGGAGGATTAGAATCCTCCAATATAGCTTCAGAAATTAAGATTTTCCTTCAAGCTATCTGTGAGTAGAGAGGAAAGCTTGAAACTCCAAAATTTTCAATTCGAGGTATTATTAAAGTAAGATTTATTACCTCACCAGGAGTTTATGAACGTTTATGAATCCAGTTCCCTTAATCTTCTCTTAAGCACTACCGTAAAATTATTTTACAGAAAAAAAATTTATTCTATCGCCAAAAATTTTCTTGATTTCCAAGCATTGGAATTTATGATCTCGGATTCAGACCATCGTAAATCTTCAACACCCGACTTATGTAAGCGCCACGCCAGAGTAACTCGCATCGGAGGAAATTTCTTCATATTTCTCTCCACTTCCGCCTTAAGGTCTCGTAATCTTTTCAACTAGATAAGCGCCTTAGAGTGAGCTCGAATTTTTGGTGTCGAAGACGACTGGAGATCGAGCTAAAAAGTAAACTACTGCCAAAATTTTTGATAAATCATCCTTTAGAAAGTTATCGTGACACAATTATATTATAATATCTCCAGATTTATCAAGTGCTCCATTAACATGAATAAGGTAATGATTTTATGAAAGTTTTTCCGGATTTATTCCAGAATCGTATGATTTTTTTCCGTTCCTGAAATATAAAACAGCCGTCATTTCGTTTCATTTTAATTGTTCACTTGAAAGATGGTCAAGAATATATAAACCTTACAATTGAACCCCTTCTAGAGTTTGGAGAGACTGCGTAGAAAATTGTAAAAGTTTTCTTAGTTTTAAAAATTCAAACAGATGCAACTTCGTTGGATTCTAATATGTAACTTTTGAAGAGGATTGAGAATGTGAAAGTTCTTGTAAAGAAACCTTTCATCAAGTTGCAAAAGATTCTATGATTTCGAAGAAAATTCGAAATATATGAAACCTGTCAATAAAACCTCTAACCAGTTGCAAGAGATACCGTCAGAAATTCCAAAAGTTTTTTTTTAAAGAAACTTCGAATTGTTGCCGGTTTGTAAATTTTGAGTAAACAATTTTTGAAATGATTCACTAGCCTACATACCGTCAAGTTTGACACTTTTTATAAGTTTTGAATAGAGTATCCGAGAAGAGTTGGAGTTTCCATTGTTTCTTTTCAACTGCGGATCACGACACGAGACAAGCTCATACGTTAGCTTGCAATAGTGATCACTCCTCTGGACATTTTAGAGCAAGGATTTCGTAAATTATTAAATGAACTGATTTAAGTAAAAATGGGTATATCGTTCACATAGAAATTTATGTCAATTGGTACTATAACAAGATTGGCTAGCGAGCGATTTTACAGGATAGAACCGATCATGAAAGAAGAGATAAGTAACCCTAAAAAACGACTGTCTGTTCAAAGTAGATTATATTTATCAGCATTTGGAACTCGAAAGTTCATTGCCTCATCTACCCGAGACCGCCACGCGTCCCTATCCTGTGCATC
>WSXT02187806.1:0-20241 GCA_011762715.2 Neuroterus valhalla | reverse complement strand
GTTTACAGTGTTCTACTTCTTCTTTTGCTTTGCCTTAAAAAGGACTTGGATTCAGGTCGAAACATGTCGGCATCAAATGAATTATAATTTTTTTAACATCAAAAAACGGTATAGGCCTCAACAAAATTTATTATATTATTATTCATTTTTTAATTTGAAATCACACTATCTTTTTCAGAATCTATGTACTTCGTTGAAAATTTGCTTTTTTTTTTGTCAAAAATTATCTTTATGGGTAAAAAATAGCCTTTTTGCCTAAAATACATCCTTTTCAGTTGAAGATTCATCGTTTTACCAATAAATTCATCTGTTTGGTTGAAAATTATTCTCTTCAACTGAAAATTCAAATGTTTAATTTCTAGTGGGAAATTAATCTTTTCTAGTTTAAAATTGAAAAGTTTGGATGGAAACTTGTCGTTTTGACTAGGAATAAATTATTCTGCGCGAAATTCACATATTCTGTTGAAAAATCGATTTTTTTGTAAGAAATGATCTTTTCCTTCGGGAGGTAATTTTCTTGTTTATTAATTAAATGTTTAAGCTAATATTGATACTATTCCATTTCGTTTGGAAATTATTATTTTCAGAGTTTGAAATTCAACCATTTTGTTCAAAAATTGTTTATTTTGGTTAAATATAATTTTTGGTAAAATATTTCACTATTCTCGTTGAAGGCCCATCATTTCAGTTAAAAATTAGTCTTTCTGGTTTGAAATTCCACTACTCCAGTTAAGAATGAACAATTTTCATTGGAAATTCATCATTTTGTTTAAAAATGTAACAATTTGTTTGGAAGTTAGACTTTTTTGTTATAAGTAATTTCCATAGCTAAATATTTAACTTATTCCAATTGAAAAATTCATAGTTGTGGTTAAAAATTCATTTGTTTGGTTAAAAATCCATTTTTATGAAATAAAAATTAGAGCATGTATTTAAGTTCCGATTGACAATTGATCTCCTGTAGTGAAACTTGATTTACCTGTTTTAGAATGAAATTTTTTTAGTTAAAGATTCTTTGCTTAAGTCGAAAACTCTTATTTTCGGTTTGAAATTGGTTTTTTTAACTTAAAATGATACTGTTCCATTTTGGGTTGAAAATCATAAATTTTCCGTTCGTAATTCAAAAATTTTGTTGGAACTTTGTATTCTTTGACAGGAAATTATTCTTTGTATTTGAGACCGGATCTTCTCGTTTGAATATTCACCTTCATGGTTGAAAATTGGAATGCTGCAGTTAAATATTTATCATTTTGGTTGAAAATTCATCTTCTTGGTTCAAAATTTTACTGATACAGTTGGAGATTCATAATATTATTTCCAATTTCTATTTTCCAATGTTTGATCTGTTGTATTGAAATATGTTTATAATGAACGTCATGAATAGAATAAATGTTTGCGTTTTTTGAGAAATATGAATATTTTACTTTTAGTTGATCGGGAAAATTGGAAATCTTGACCGGGAAAAACCGGGAATTGGAAATGGTCCGTCAAATCGCCATCCTGAATATATATTCATCTTGGAAGATACAAGTGTAGGAACACCCGGGAACACCTCTTCTAAGTGGGATTCATGTACCTCTATCTCGTATTTGTCACTAACTTGTCAAAACAGCATCTGGCTTTCAAGATTCATCGAAGTGAGAAACTAGACCTTACTTCGATGAGATTAAAATGAATAAAAAAATTATTAAACTTTTAAAAAATATTGAAAAGATGTTGAATGCACTAGAAAATAGCGCGAATTAGGAGCAAAGTAGTGTCAACGGTGGTGACCTGAAATTATGGAGGAAGTCATCGTGATTCTCTTTTTGTCTCACTCAAAAATAGCCCCTACCCTCAGATCTTGGTTGTTGTGTCTCTGTGAGTCTTCTGAAGAAACAGCGAGTTGATATTAGTGTAGAAAACATACACGTGCACATGACGCACCCGCTGAGGTGTTGGTAGTTCAAAGCACGTGCATGCGTCTTCTGGGTGTCATTTATATGGGAGTATTAGCTCCGATGAAAATAGAATTAGAAAATTATTTATCTTGGGAGAAAATTTATCTATCTTCAACACGAATTAATTTATCTTCAGTTTCAGTGGTGAGTGAACCAGGAAACTGGGAAATGGTCCACTTCTTCAAGTTTTCAGATGAAAAGAAACATTTGTTAGGGTTATAACTCGTAAAATTGGTTTTTAGGCGGCTGTTTAAGAGGAAAGAATCGAATTTCACTCTCTGAAAATTAGTATTGGTTAGTAGATTCCAAGTTGAGTATCAAAATAAAGTCTGAAGTAACATCTGGATCTATATATTCTATAAAATCCGAATCTTTCGTAATCTAAAATTAGTCCAGTATATTTAGTCGGATTTCATCAAGAAAATAGTTCGTACCATTTTTCATGAGAAAAATGAGTTTAAAAAATTAATATATTAGATTTTTTTTCGTATTTTCCTTATTTGTTGTTTGAAAATTGATTAGACAAATAAAAAGAGGGTTGAAAATTTTATTAGATAGAATATATTTTCGGATTTAGGTGCTATCGCAAAACTTTTAGAACAAAAGTTGTGATTCACACGATCCTCTACAATTTTTGTTTGAAATATTTTTTTGCAAGAGCAATTGTTTACTCACCTTAGCGTCTGAAAGTTGCGCGTACCGTCACTCGGTAGTTGGTAATGCTGGATTGCGAGCGCTGTGCCGTACTAAATTATTCCAAGTTTCTTTGATGGAATGGAGCTCAATATTTTTTTCTCTTTCTTTTCTAATTTTTCCAATTAAATATGGTTTTGACTTCTTTTTGTGTGAATTATTTATATTGCAATTATCTTTTATTTTTTATTTTTATTTCGAATTTTTCTTGTTTTTAAACTTAACTTTGATTATTTCTTATTGGCATTTCAATTATTTACTATATTGTTCAACCTAATTTTATACGATTATTCATAATATTTCCCTTTTTTGATGGCAGAATGAATGAAAAATTCTCAAAAATGGTGAATGAAAACAATTTTACAGGAATTCGATAACAAAACTTATTTACTAAAATGATGAGATTCATGTTACAAACCTCAGAATCTTTCATTTATGAATATGCAATCTGTGAAGAAATTTCAAGGTTCTAGATCACTTTGAATTTTTTTTTTGTTTCACAAATTTACAAAAAATCGTATTAACAATTTGCATTAATCTTCATCCACCGAAAATAATTTTTGAAAGCTGTGATTTTCTGAAATCTGCGTACAATTCTGTCAGTCATTTTTATGATTTATTCTTTTGAAATTCTATAATTTCACTATAATTGGTTCACTTACAAAAGTTTTTGTTTCAGTTCATCAGTAAGGATTTACTAGAATCAAATTAAAGTTTTATAGCTCAATACATTTTTTAAATTACTTTGATTATCATGTAAAAAATATCAATACTTTTTTAACTCGACAGTTGTCATATTGCGTGAGTTTACGAAAATTTTTTTGTTCATATTGATGTACCGACGGATTTTGAGAGTCATGCATCTGATTTTACTACATTTATCTACAGTTTTTTACTCAAAAAATTATGTGGTGCTGAACTTTGAGTTATATTTGTTCAAAAATTTTACGCTGCAATAGATATGCTGTTGATGTTATTCAAGACGCAGAAACATTGTTTGTAGAATTCAGAATATAAAAACACATTTCGTAGGATTTGAAAATAATACATTAGCAATTACACACAATATTTTTCTCAAGAAAACTTGGAAAATAACTCACGCGATTTGGAAACTTTTGAGTGGAAAAGTTTTGGATTTTTTTTTCACTGTGAGAGGAAAAAAATCGGAAATTTATTGAGCGCTGTAAAAATTTTCTTTTCCGAAAGTGAATATTGATAAATTTTGACTGAATTAGATTATTATCTTATATTTTCTATTTAACGAACTTTTTATTATAATTTTAGAAGTAAGTTAAATTACCAGCATTTAGTATAAATCTATATGAGCCAAAATTCGTTAGTTGGAAACTACGATTTTTGAAATCGAAGCGCAATTTTCCGTAGTTATTTCAATTCTTTCTTTTTTTAAGATTTATAATTTGACCAAAAATGGTTGAATCATCAAAGTTTTTGTTCACCTCATCAGCAAGGATAACCTTTGAAGCAAAAAATTCATACCTCAATAAATTTGCAAATTTTATCAAATTACTTTGAAAAAAAATCAAACATTTCTCGACTCAAAGTTTTCATTCCACGTGTTTTTTTATTTATTAATTTTTTTTAAATTAATGCTCATTGCCTATGTAATATTCTTATGTTTTTAATGTTTATTTATATTTTGAACCATACAAACAATATTTTATTACTATCAGCAGCATATATACATTAGCGTGGAATTGTTGGAGAAGTATAATGATTTTTCGTAAATTTCTGAAGCAAAAATAAACTTAAAGTGATCAAGAACCTTGAAACTTTATTACAGATTGCATATTCATAAATTGAAGATTGTGAGGTTCGTAACATGAATCTCACAATTCGAGTAAATAAGTTTTTTTATCGAATTCATGTAAAAATTTTCTCATCCTCCATTTTTGAGAATTTTTCATCTATTCTTCGAACAAACAAAAGAAACCTTATGAATATTGTATAAAATTATGTTGAACAGAAATAATTAAATTCAAAATAAAAATAACAAATAAAAGATGATTGCAATGTGAATCATGCACACACAAAAATAGTCAAAATTATATTCAATTGATAAAAATAGAAAAGAAAGAGAAAAAATGTTGACATCCATTCCATCAACAGAACATAGAATAATTTAGATATTCAATCTAAAAAAAAATGTTTAACCCTCTTTTTGTTTGTATAATCGAGTTCTAAGCACCAAACAAGCAAAATACGAAAAAAAATCTAATATATTAATTTGTAAAACTCATTTTTCTCATGAAAAACGGTATGAACTATTTTCTTGAATAAATAAAAAATACGACTGTTATTCTCGATACAAGGAATCACCCCTTAATTCAAGATGTCGGACAACCTGCAAAGGGCTGATGGTCGAAAACTTGGATCTAAGCTTCCTATATGGTACCCTGAAAATGGCAAAAAAAAAAATTATTACCCAATGAATTGCAATAATAAAATCTTAATATACTGGACTAAATTTTAAGTATGGAACGATACGGAGTAAAGTGATAAAAATGAGAATTGTTTCTTCTATGATGAGTTCAGGCACTTTTGAGTCATGATACTGTGGTTGTTACTATCTTGAAAAATATTGGCTGAATTCCAAGGCAGTAAATATCAAGAACCCATCTCGAAGACCTGATGCACTTTGCTTGAGAAGAAGAGGTAAAGAACCTCACGTATTGGTCAGACAGGAAATTATGTCGACCACTTTACGAAATATCGCTTCAAAGACCTCTCTCGCTGTCTCTTTCTGGTTCTCTGTCTGGAGTAATTAAAATTATTTTGAACTCGGCCCAAATTTTTCTCAAAAGTTCATAAGCCTCTTGTGCCACTAAAATTGCTTTCATCACTGTCAGAAGCTCAAGCCAAAAAGTCAGAAGAGAATAAGAGAAAAGCTTATATTGGACAGGAAGAAGCAAGCGATTACTTTGTCACTCAGCTTTTTTAATGTTTATCTTAAGTTAATAATAACGTTTCTGTCTTAGTTTTTTCTCAGAAAACCAGGATATGCCTTTTTGAAGGCTGTCTTGAAATCAGTATTTTTCCTATGAGTCTGTGAACAATAAATTTTTTGTGAAGCCTTTGGTCTATTTCCAAAGCCATCAATGTAAATTTTATTCTACAAGTTGAAAATAGAAAACGCTAATTTTACCGGAAACATAGGATAAAATATTTTCGGAATCATGAAATTTTGGAGAGAAAAAACGAACGAATATCGAATGTACTTCCAACCAGAAATTTGTGTCTATGTAAAAAAAGGTTCCAGCACAGATTTCTATTGTTGGATAGTACGTATTATTTCATTTCAATCCTGATTTATAACAATTGATTTCTACTACACTCAGGGGAGCTTATATTGAATCAATAAAAATATTGAATGACCAGAAATTTTTCGAGACCATAAAAAACCGAGAAATTAGGATAAATTTTTATTTATTATGTTCAATCCGTAACGTAAGCAAATAGAAAAGTATTCAGTAATCGATGCACAACAGGAATAATTTTTTATTGATCATTTGAAAATGTAATTATAAACATTTGAAAAGTATTTGACCATTAAAGAATAAAAGAATGAAATAGTTTGAAATAAAAATATTTTCAAACCAAAACTCAGAAAATATCATGGTTTCAAATTGCACTCGGTAAAAACTTTGCTATTTCGAATCGAGCACATGATTTTTGAGTTTCTAATTCTTTTTTGAAATCGTTAGAGATGGTATGAAATTTAGAATTATTTAATACTGCAAGTTCCCAATTGCAAATTACGCAATAATAAATATTTCTTCTTCATAAGTCAAATAAATTTTATGGAAATTTGGATGAATCTCGGTACAGCATGTCAAATAAAGTATAAAATTATTTTTATTGGTTGAACATATCGTATTTTATGAATTTGAAAAATTGATGAGAATTTATGAAGTAATAAAAATTTGAGTTTCAAATAAAATTTTATGTCCAAAAAGAGGGTGGCCACTTGACCGGGAAACCGGGGAAGACTGAGGAATGACCGGCAATTTTATTATCCAGGAAGAAGCTGGGAAACGACGGATATCTAAATGAAAAACTGACAATTAGCATGACTTAAGCTAGACAGTTAAACATTTAACTATAAAAATACGGGAAATTACTGCTTCCTTCTTATGAACTAAAAAGAGAAAGGTTCTAATCATCTGATTAGAACCTTTCAGAATAATGATAATTCGGATTTAGAAGAAGGGAATTTCAAGAATTTGCTCCTCCAATTCAAAATTCGTCGCAATTTGAAAGTCTCTTCTTCTAAATTTCAAATAAAGGAAGCTTTTCAAGCAGTTTTCAGAGTAGAGTTAATATTTGAAGAGGAAATATTTTTGAATTAGAATGGAAAACTTCTTCATATTGTTCATTGCGAATTCACTACTCAAATAAAAGTTAAACTCTTGTTGAAAATAAAATTTTTTGTTGAAAAATTCTTCTCTGGTTGCAAATTTTGCTACTTTGTTGAAAATAAATTCATCTTTTTTGGGTGAGAAATCGAGGAAATCAAGTTAAACATTGATTTTTGAATTTAGAATTCAAACTATTTCTTTCAGAATTTAATTACTTTGTAAAAAATTTCCCTTTTGGTAGAAAATTGATCTTAGATGAAAATTAATCTTTTTCGCATAAAATATATCTATATTCCAGTTGAAGATTCCTAATTTTACGTGGAAATTCATCAGTTTGGTTGGAAATTAATTTCTTCAACGGAAAATTTACTTGTTTTATTTTTAGTGCAAAACTAATCTTTTCTAGTTCGAAATTCAACAATTTGTATGGAAATTCGTCTTTTTGAATTGAAAATGCAATTATTTCTTTGTACATTCACATTTTTCAAAAAAATCATTTTTCTGGTTGAATTTGAAAGGTAATTTTCTTGTTGATAAATTCTTCTTTACGGTTGGCAATTCAATCATTTTTATTTTAGGTGAAAATTAATCTAGTTGAAAACTCATCTAGTTGAAAACCCTTTTATTTATTTCAAAATTAATTTTTTGAGCCGAAAATGTTATGTATCATTTGTGGTTGAAAATAATTACTTTTATGGTTCAAAACTCAACCATTTTGTTGAAAAAAAGTATTTTTTGGTTGAAAATTAATTCCTTCTACTTGAAATTTAACTGTTTCATTTTTAGTGAAAAATTTACTTTTTCGAGTTCAAAATTCAACAATTTGTATGAAAATTTATCTTTTCGAATTGGAAATTCAATTATTGTGTTGTGCATTAAAATTTTTTTAAATCGATTTTCTGGTGGAAAGTTATCTTTTTATTCAAAAGTTAATTTTCTTGTTGAAAAATTCTACTTAATGGTTGACAGTTCAAGTTGTTCAGTTAAATATTTCTTATTTTAGTTGAAACTTCCTTTAGTTGAAAACTCTTATATTTATTTCAAAATTGATTTTTTGAGCCGAAAATGTTATGTTCCATTTGTGGTGGAAAACGATTTCTTTGAAGAATGGTATCTTTTGGATGAAAATAATGTTTGGTCATTCCAGTTGAAAACTCGTCTTCCTGGTTTGAAATTCAACTACTGCAGTTAACAATTCACCATTTTATTTGAAAATTCATTATTGTGTTAAAAAATGTAACAGTTTGTTCGAAATTTAGTTTTTTTGTTGAAAGTTAATTTTTCAATGCTATGAGTAATTTTTTTTTAACTGGAAATTTAATTTACATATTCTAATTCAGAATTGTAGAAACTCATTTATCTATTCGAAAATTAAACTCTTTTAGTTGAAGATTCTTTGCTCTACTTAAAAACTCTTATATTTTTTTTTGAAATTGGTTTTTAATATTTATCATTGTAGTTGAAAATTCATCTTTCTGGTTTGGAATCTAACTGTTCCAGTTGAAGATTCATAATGTAATTTTAAAATTCATCGCTTTGGTTGAACTATTTTGTAGGAAATCCCCTGTTTTTTTGTTATCGTAAATTTATTTATTTTTTCAATTGTAAGTTTAAGTGTTTTATTTTCCGTAAAAATATTTTATTTTTCCATTAAAATTTGAGGATTTATATGAAAAACAAATCTAATACCTTCTCTGATGAGAATGTAAAAATATTCTGCAATTTATGATCTGTTGTGTTGAAGGATGGTCAGAATGAACTTCACGAATTAAAATAAATATTTGCGTTTTGCGACAAATATAAATGCCATTTTTTGTTGACCGGAAAAATTGAAAAACTTGAGCAGGAAAAATAAAAAAATAGTTAAGAATTGGAAAACGTCATCCAAATCGCCACCCTGAAAAAAGAACGCCTTGTAATAAACCCCATTGGGATTCGAGCCCAGGACCCTTTCGTTTGCGAATGACTGCGGACGACGTGAGCAGTCGCCTGGCAAACGAACGGTGCTCAAATCCCAGGGGAGTTCAAAAGCATCCTTTTTTTCACAGACATTTTTGTTAAATATCTTATTCAAACATTTCTATCTTGAATGAAGTAAAAATATTTCGAAGATTTTATTAGCCAAAGGGTTGGTAAAATAGATTCTTAGTTTAAGGATGGCAAAAGTGATTATTCTTCTAGAACGAATCAGAATGACTAAAATGAGAATTTTCAATTGAACCTGTTAAAAATCGAGTATCTCACAATCAGCGTACAATTGAGAATTCCTTCCAGGTATCTTGAAGAGAAATCAGATATATGGTGTTGATACATTAGCTCCTCATTTATCGATTTTTAAGATTTTTCGATTACGCCGATTGCCTCAAAAGTGCAGTGCACTCACTCAGGAGATGAAAGGGAGAGTGAGGTTGCAGTGTACTATGTACAATTGTGCAATTGTGCATTGATGCATAAGCCCGTGAATGTAGAGTGCAAGAGGGAAGGATGACATTGTCTAAAGTGACGTAAATCGATAGCTGACTACTGTCTCGTCCTATACGAGGACAGTCTTCTTCGGGACTTAAAGTTCGAAGAGAATAGAAGTTTCAAGTATAAAAGGCACACTCTTTGATAATGACCGGTTAATGGAACTCTTAAACAAAATTTATTGATATCGCCTTATCTTTATTTGGGCTTTCGAATTCGTAGCTGGTGGCTTCCTTGACAGCCACTTCCAATCCTTGACGTTTAAGGTGTCTACTGGCGCTTGTCTTTTGGTAAATCCGACTGCACGAATCAGGTTTTTCGAATTTACAGCATTCTTGGTTTTTTAAATCCTGATAGCTTAAGAGAGAATATGTAAATTTGA
Organism: Neuroterus valhalla; assembly: GCA_011762715.2. Taxonomy (NCBI): domain Eukaryota; kingdom Metazoa; phylum Arthropoda; class Insecta; order Hymenoptera; family Cynipidae; genus Neuroterus; species Neuroterus valhalla. The sequence goes on along the minus strand of WSXT02187806.1, from coordinate 10,384 downwards.
TTAAGATTGGAGTATTAGAAGTAAATAGAAAGTAAGAGGCATGGGGCTAATGATTTGGAATCCTTTTTAAAGGTGTAAAACGTGCTTCAAGTACTTTAAATTCGAGAAATATTGTTCTGAAGGTAGTCAAGATTGCAGCCTTACGGATTGACCTTAAAATAATAACTTTTGCATCTTATGTCAGAGGATTGTTCAAGAACTTAAATAATCAGTTCAGTGTTGGAAAGTTTGACGAGATCGACATTCTCTTCTCTTAATCCTTATTTGCCTTATTCATGTTTCTTGCAATCCTTAGTTTCAACAACACCAATTCTTTTTCTTCCACTAGAGCAATTATTTCATATTTCTCTCCACTGCAATTATTGATAGTTACTTCACTCAAATATTTAATTATGTTGAAAGTATATTGTTGTTTTTCTATCAACTTCCAAGTATGCAGAATAGGGTGGTCCAAAAATACATTAGAATTTTTTTTTCTCAATTTGTATGCAGAACGCCCGGAAATTTGTTCGAATCCACAAAAAAATAAACGCATTTTTTTTTTGAAAAAAATATGATATTCCCATAAGAAAAAAAGACGTTTTGTAAATTTTATCCATAAGAATTCTCAATCTTAGGTGAATCGAGTTCGAAATTCACCATTTCTCTTTAGAATTAGTCACAGAATGCGAATAAAATATTGCTCTTCAAATATCACCTTCATAAGTCTGTTTTACAGAGTCCCAAAAACCTCCATAAGTGTAAAAATCGGTTTTTCGAGTTCTTGGCGCTAATTATGATCTTTTTGCGGTTTTTTCAACGCAGATTATTTCAAACATATGAAATACTACTTTATACTGATAATGAGATGTTCATTTAAATTGTGTAAACAATTTTATATTGTTTTTAACAACTTTCTCTTTGATAAGGGCTAGAAAGTCAAGGTTTTTTCTGAATTTTTCAACTTATTTTCAACGTTGCAGTTAGAGCGGGGTAATAATCAATTAGAGTCAACAAAAATAATTATTTAAACAATTTGTTAATAATTATAAACATATTCTCTTAGAATAATGCTACAAAATTGCGGGTTTTTCTGAAATTTGCAACTTTTTGTCCATTTTTACTTGAAATAAGGGATTATTTTATTTAATTTAGTAAAAATAATTTTTCAAACAAATTTTAAATGTTTATAGCTATCTTCTTCTAGATTAACACTACACAGTTGCGGTTTTCCCGGAATTTTTGACTTTTTATCACTTTTCAATTAGATTAAAGTGATAATTATTTCATGCTAAAAAAATGATTGTTTAAACCATTTACTATCATTGCTCATAATATTTTCTTTGCCAAATGATAGAAACTTGCGTTTTTTTTTCTGAAATTTTTAAATTTTTGCCCACTTTCCAGTTGGAGTGAGTTAATATTCAATCCAGTTTACCAAAAATAATCGTTTCAACAAATTATTATTGTTTATGGCTATCTTCTCCTAGATTAAAGCTAAAAAGTTGCGGTTGTTTCTAAACTCCTAATCTTTTTGTCCACTTTTCACTTGATGAGGTAATAATTAATTTGACTCAACAAACATGCTTATTTAAACAATTTATTATTGTTTATAACCCTTTTTCCTCTTAGACAAGTGCTAGAAAGTTGTCGTTTTTCAACATTGCACTGAATGGAATTTGAATGAAATTCAATTAGATTGAATTAGTTTGAATTGATTTAACAGTTGGTTAAATTAGATTTTTTTTATTTTGAATATAACTTTTTCTTTAGATATCAACCATTATATTTTTGATTGAAAATTTATATTTTCAGGTCGAAAATTCAACTCTTTGTTTGAAATTTGAACTACTTTCTCAAAAATTCCATTTTTGCGTTGAAGATCCACAATTTAAGAAGAAAATTCGAAATTCAAATTTCACTGAATCAATGCAGCTTTTTTGTTTTAATTCATTAATTAAAATGATTCATTCCAAAAACATAGTTGTTCAAACAATTTATTATCATTGCTAATAATATTTTCTTTGCTTAATGATAAAAACTTGCGGTTTGGTTGTGAAAAAATAATAAATAAACATTAGAGAGAATCATATTTTAAGATGTATTGTATTGTTTTGAGTAAATTCTTATTATTATTTTATTGAATTCCGAATTTTCTACTAAGATTATGGATCTTCAACGCAAACAATTTTTTCCAAATAATGAACAATCAGATTTAACCAACAATTAAATCAATTTAATGTAATTCAATCTAATTGAATTTCATTCAAATACCTCTCAGTACGAAGTTAAACATTTCAGAAAAAACCACAACTTTCTGTCACTTATCTAAGAGGAAACGGCTATAAACAATAATAAATTATTTAAATAAGCATGTTTGTAACTCGCATTAATTATTACCTCACTAAGTGAAAAGTGGACAAAAAGATTCAGAGTTCAGAAAAAACCTCATTTTTTTAACACTAATCTACGAGGAGATAACCATAAACAATTATAAATTGTTCAAAAAATTATTTTTGGTAAATTGAATTGAATATGAACTCACTCCAAGTGTAAAGTTGGCAAAAAGTTGAAAATTTCAGAAAAAAAACTGCAAGTTTCTATCATTAAGCAAAGAAAATGTTATTAGCAATGATAATAAATTGTTTAAGCAATTATTTTTTTAACATTAGATGATTGTTACTTTATTATCATTGAAAAGTGATAAAAAATTTAAAATTTCCGGAAAAAACCGCAACTATGTAGTGTTAATCTAGAAGAAGATAGCTATAAGCATTTTTAATTAGTTTAAACAATTATTTTTGCTAAATAAAATAAAATAATTAATTACTTTGAGTGAAAAGTGGAATAATAGTTGAAAATCTCATAAAAAACCGCAACTTTGTAACATTATTCTAAGAGAATATGTTTATAATTAATAACAAATTGTTTCAACAATTACTTTTGTTAACTTTAATTGATTTTTACCTCGCTTCAACTGAAACGTTGAAAATAAGGTGTAAAAATTCAGAAAAAACCTTGAATTTCTAACCGTTTTCTAAGCGAAACTTGCTGAAAACAATAAGAAATTGTTGAAATATTTTGAATAAACATCTCACTATCAGTATGAAGTAGTATTTCATGTGTCTGAAACAATCTGCGTTGAAAAAACCGCAAAAAGAAATCATAATCAGCGCCAAAAAAAATGGTGGTGATATTTGAAAAGTCATATTTTATACGCATTCTGTGTGGAACTACAAATTGAGCTATAAATAGCACTTGTCTAATTTATTGTTTCTCTGCTTTTTAGATCTACACTGATTGGGCGAATCATTATCTGGAACGAGGCGGTTGTAAGAGGCGAGTCACGGACCTCCAGGCTGATCTTTGCGATGGGGTCCTTCTTGCAGACCTTGTCGAGGCCGTCAGTAAGTTGACTTCCCCATTTGGTAGAACTGTTTAAATTTTATAGACACCAAATATTTTATTGTACAAGTGGCTCTCGAAGTGTTTCTTAATCCATTACAGTTTGTAAAACTATGCTTCTTCGTTCTTTATTCAGAAAGCTTTGACTTTTCAAAACGCTTTGACTTCCTGATTCGCACTCTAAAGAATAGAGAATCAAGTTGAGAAATGTAGCATTCAAACAAATCCCTTACTATACAATTCAGTGATTTTGTATAAAAATTATGTAAACCCTTCCTGCTTCATTGTTAGTTTGTTTCCATTCTGATATTGTGACTAGACACCCAACCCGGAAGAGTAGAATAAACGGTATGAAATTTCGAGGCGGGTTACGTGTCATACTGACAATTATTCATTGACAGTATACATGCCTGGGAACTTTTATGGCAATAGACAGTTATTTAACCAAGACTTCACTACTAGAGTGAAGGACCCAGGTGACATGGGTCACGTGCCACCCGTTAGTCTCGTACATTGACACGCTCACAATAGGTGGCACTCTTACAACATCCAATACATTTCAGAACATTTTTGAAAACATTTATTTTTCTGTCCTTTCAACTCATTATCATTTCTTCCACATAAAGATTATTCTAGACGTCCATTGAGTGGAAAAACAGTTATTCTATCTGATCATATGCATACATATTGGATAGATGTGTACATATTGTATTGGGAATTTAAACTTGCATTGCGAGACCTGATGGTCGTCTAGCGAACTTACCAACATGGCTGCCGCTAGGCTTCGTTCAGCGTCGTTTACCATTCAAATTCCGGTCTCTCCCGGTTCTTCAGGGGTCAAGTTTTTCAATTTTCCTTGTCAACTAGAAGTAACTTTCTTATATTTGTCGCAAAACGCAAACATTAATTTTTATTCATGACGTTCATTCTGAACATCCTTTAACGAAACAGATCAAACATTGCAAAATTAATCAATTTTTACAAGAATATTCAGATTTCCAACAACAAAAGATAATTTCTTTTTACTAAAATTGAAACAGTTAAACTAACAATTCGAAAAATGAATTTATTATAACGAAAAAACGGGTATCCAAGAAAATAGTTCATTTTCAACCAATGTGATGAATTTTCAAATAGTATTATGAATCTTCAACCAGAAAAGTTAACTTTCAAACCAAGAAGATGGATTTTGAACTGAAAAGATGAACCTTGAACTTGAGCACTTCGTGTGCTCGAATTTCGAACTCAAAAAATAATTATTTTCAACCAAAAACGGAACAGTGACATTTTTTATACAAAAAACCAATTTAAACCAAGCATAAGAGTTTTATACAAAAACAAAGAATCTTTAACTGAAGGAGTTGAGTTTTCAAAAAGATAAATTAACTTTTGCTGAAAAAGATAAATTGTCAACGAAAATTTAAATACTCAAATTTTAAATTGAAAAAATGGATGTTTAACTAAGTGAACGAATTTTTAATTGAAACTATGGAATTTTCAATTGGAACAAGTTAAATTTTTAGTTGAAAAATATGACTCATAACATAAAAAACTAACTTTCAACAAAAAAAAACTATCTTAGAAACAAATTATTACAATTTAACACAAAATGATGAAGAATCAAATGAAATTGTAAATGAATAACTAAAGTGGTCAAATTTCAAACAAGAAAGGCGGATTTTTAACTGAAATGATGAACTTTCAACTAGAATAGTTTAATTTTTGCCAAAAAAATTAATTTTAAACCAAATATAAGAGTTTTCAACTAGATCAATGTTCGACTAAAATGGAAAATTTTTGACTGGATAACCTAAATTGTTAACCATTGAGAAGAATTTTTGAAGAAGAATATTAACTTCCGAAGACGACGATCATTTCCTACCAAAAAATCGATTTTTCCACAAAAAATGTGATGTTTCAACGAATCGATTGAATTTTCAATTCAAAAAGACAAATATTCACAGAATTGTCAAATTTTGAACTAGAAAAGATCAATTTTCACTAGAAATTATACAGTCGAATTTTCTGTTGAAGAAATGGTTCTTCAACCAAACCGACTAACTTTCGGGTATAATGATGAATCTTCAACGGGAATAGATGTATTCTCAAAGAAATAGTTTCATTCCTAAATTCAAGAACAATGTTTAACTTAATACTTGAATTTTCACCAAAAAAGGTGAATTGATTTTCAATAAAGTAGTAACAATTTCAACCAGAGGTGAATTATTGAATCGAAATACTGCAACTTTATAAAAAAAAAATTATTTTCAACAAAAAAGTTTGAATTTTAAACAAAGAAGTTGATTTTGTAACTAAAAAAGGATGAATTTGAAATGAACAATGTCAAAAAGCTTTCTATCATAATTCAGAAATATTTCTTCTTCGGAATACTACTTCTACTCTAAAGAATGCTCGAAGTACTTTGTTTATTTGAAATAAACTCTCAAATTGTGACAAACTTTCAATTAGAGGAACGATTTTTCTATATTCCTCTCTTCTAAATCCGAATTATAATCAGTTTAAAAAGTTCCCGTTCCATGTAAAAAAATTCCCTGTTCCAAAAGTGAAATAATATATATCTCTACTGAAACTTCCTGCCTTGAAATAAAAACTATAATTATTTTCTGAAATTGCGGTTTTTTCTAAACTCTTGAGCTTTTTGCTCACTTTTCACTTAGTGAGGTCATAATAAGTGCGATTTAACAAACATGATTACTTAAACAATTGATTATTGTTTATATCCATTTTCTCTTGGATGAGTGCTAGAAAGTTGTGCGTTTTTCTGATATGTTTAACTTTTCACTGAATGGAATTTGAATGAAATTCGATTAGATTGAATTAGATTGAATGGATTTAATTGTTGGTTAAATTAGATTGTTTTTTATTTAAAATAAATTTTTTTTTTTGGAAATATGAAACATTATATTTTTGATAAAAAATTTATATTTTTAGCTCGAAAATTCAACTCTTTGGTTGAAAGTTAAACTACTTTCTTAAATATTCAAACAAAAATAATTTACTTAGAACAATACAATATTATTCAAAATATGGTTCTTTCTAATGTTTATTTATTATTTGTTCAAAACCAAAATGGCAAAGCAAATTTAAACGTTTCAGAAAAAACCTCAAGTTTCTATCATGAAGCAAAGAAAATATGATTAGCAATGATGATAAATTGTTCAAACAATTATTATTTTAACATGAAATAATTATTACCTAAATCTAATCGAAAAACAAAAAAAGTTAAAAATTTCATGAAAAAAACATAACTATGTAGTATTAATCTAGAAGTAGGTAGGTATAAACATTTAACATTTGTTTAAACAATTATTTTTGCTAAATTTAAATAAATAATTACTTACTTCAAGTAAAAAATGAACAAAAAGTTGAAAATTTCAGAAATATTCGCAACTTTGTAGCATTATTCTAAGAGAATATTGTTATAATTTTGATAGATGTTGTTATTGCAATTATGAATTGCTATGTTTATTAACAAATTTTTAAAACAATTTTTTTCGTCAACTTTAATTGATTAATACCTCGCTTTAACTGAAACGTTGGAAATAAGTTGAAAACTTCAGAAAAAAACTAGACTTTCTAACCCTTTTCTAAGAGAAAGTTGCTAAAAAAAAAAATAAAATGTTTGAACAATTTAAATAAACATCTCATTATCAGTATAAAGTATGAAGTTCATGTATTTGAACAATCTGCGTTAAAAAATCACAAGAAAAATCATAAGTAGTATAAAACGGACTTATGGGGGTGTTATTTGAAAAGTACTATTTTATTCGCATTCTGGGACTGATTGTGAAGAGAAATGGTGAATTTCGAAACCGATTCAACTAATATTGAGAATTCTGAATAAAATTAAAAAAATAGTCTTTTTTTCTTACGAAAATACATGTTAAACTGTATGGGGCTCGCACCACCTCTAAATATATTTTTTCCAAAAAAATGCAGTTCTTTTTTGGCTGATTCGAACTAGTTTCCGGGCGTTTTGCATAAAAATTCGAAAAGAAAATTTTCTTATGCAGTTTTGGACCGCCCTAGTGTACATATTGTGTGTTAAAAACACATTCAGTTTTAATTTTGTTAATTAATATTGAACTTTTTCTTAAATCTATTTCCTAAGACACTGGATTTCCTTTTTCAGCTAATCAGAAAGTGATCGATGTCAACCGGAAGCCCAAGAGTGCCCAGCAAATGGTGAGTCGACATGAAAACTCTTTTTTTAATACTTCCCTTATTCAAATATAATGTCCTATGACATGGAAATTATTTTCTCTCATTAGGGCAAACGTGGAAATGATTTTCATCATTAGAGAAGATATTTCAAAGGAAGTCTTCCCCCTTCGCTGAACCTTAAAAATAGTAGAGCGTCTGAATATAGGTACATATAAGATCAGAAAGAAAGAGCAGTAGCACGCGTTCATGCAGCTGCAACGAACAAAATCCACCCATAGATCACAGAAAAAGTCTCTCTCGCCTCAGAGCTCATCGGAATTTTACGAGCCATGACTTTTCATTGCGAGACTCGAAAAAATTAGCGAGAATGGTTAGACAGACGATCCGGTGGTACTTGAAGAACATTAACGTCGATGAAGGAAGGTTAAAACGTAATGTAATCCTTAATAATGGCCCAAAGCTCTCGCGAAACGAGGAAGGATTAAATTTCAAATTTTCGTTGCGTTAAAATCAAGTGGAAAATGCGGAACGTAAATTTAAAATTAAAATCTCCATTCTCGAATCAAGTCGTATCAATCAAAGTACTGCTACATATTTTTGCATAAATTATTCTCGGTTACTTTAGGCTGATTTTCCGAATTTTGGATAACCGGATTTTGGAAAAGAGGGCCAAGTTGGACTTAGAATTTGAGAGAAGAAGAAGAGTAGTACTAAAATTTTTATACTACTTTCTTTGAAAACATTGAATTGCCGTCTCATTTTTTAGAGAACGTAGAAAATAGGTTTTTGCGTATCGCTGCTTTGATTTGAAATTTTGGGAAAAGCTTCAGAAAACAATAAACTATGTTTGTATATAACATTTGGTTCAGAATAAAAAAAAATTCAAAATTTCGAACCGAATATTGTATACAAACGTAAATTAATGTTTTCTTGGGCTTTTTCCGAAATTTCAACTTGATATCTCATTTGGTGAGGACGTGAGTTGTTGAAAAAAAATCTATAATTTGGGTCACGTGACCCAAGCATCACATGGCCTTCAAAAGTAAAATATCTTAATCGTACTCACATATGGTCCGAAGTTTTTAATTTAATATTTTTCAAGCCTAAAATGTTTCAATTTTTGGCTACGCTATTTTTAGATTAGATTTATTGTTAAAATTAATAATTTATATTTGTTAAATCATACAACTTTTTTTAATAATCTGTTTAATAGTAATTCAAATTATATTGAATATAAATTTAAATTCGCACCTTTTATATACCCCCCTCCTTTCATCTTCAAAAAAGCATGGAATATCCCTCTATTTCAATTGAAGAATTCCAATTTCAACAGAATAGATGGATTTTCAACCAAATAATTGAATTTTGAACCAATTTTCAACAAAATACACAGTTGAATTTTCAATCAAAAAGATCAATTTAAAAATGAAATAGTTTATTAATCTTCTGTCATACAAATGAATTATTAATCAGGTTGTTAAGTTTCTCCCAAGTAGTTGAATTTTAATCTTAATTTCAAACCAAAAAGATCATTTTCAACCAAGAGGATTAATTTTCCATCCTGAAACAAAGTTCAAATTAAGAGAGGAATTTTCAACTGAAATAATAAATCTTTCACCATAAAGAAGAGTTTCAAAGAAAGTAGTTCAAGTTTCTCCTAAGTAGTTGAACTTTCATCTTAATATGATCAATTTTGAACGAAAAAGGGAGAAACTGCATTCTCGGTTGGAAGAATTGATTCTTGAGCAAAGAGAGTAGTTTTCAACTAAAATTGCAAATCTCCTACAAAAATTCAAATTTCGAACTCAGTGATCAAACTCTTAACTGGGTAGTTGAATTTCAAACCAAAAATATAATTTTCAACCTAGAGGATTAATTTTCCACCCTGAAACAAATTTCGAAACAAAGAGAGGAATTTCCAATGGAAATATTAATGTTTCACCATAAAGATGGATTTCATATTAATAAGTTCAAGTTTCTTCCACATAGTTGAATATTCAACCCGAAAATATAAATTTCTAACAAAAATATAATCTTACACTGAAAAGTTGAATTTTCAACCAAGAAAGGTTTGTCGGCCAAGAAGAAGACGAATTTCCCACAAAACGGTTGAATTTTCAACACAAAAACATGTATTCTCAACCAAAAATAAAAATGTTCTAAAAAATCGTTAAATTTTTAACTGTGAAAGATCAACTTTCAAGGAAGAATAGGATAATTAAATTTTAAGTCAAGAGACGAATCTTCGGAAATAATATAAATTTCTACCAAAGTATTTTAATTCCCAATTATTTCGAAAAAATGTATTCATCCCGTTGCATTTACTTTCTACTCAAATATCTGACTTGGGACGGGGAATTTTAGAAAATGATTATAGTTTTTATGACAGGGCAGGAAGTTTCAGTGAAGGAATATAATTTGACTCGGGACAGGAAACTTTTTACATGGGACAGGAATTTTTTTAAAAATAATTATGATTCGGATTTAAAAGAGAGTAATTTAAAAAAATCGCTCTTCCAATTTAAAATTCGGCACAATTTGAAAGTCCCCTCTTCCTAATGTTAAATGAAGTAAGTACTTTAAGCAGTTTTTAGAGTAGAAGAAGATAGTATTTCGAAAAAGGAATATTTCTGAATTATAATAGAAAACTTGTCTACCTTTTTCATTGTGATTTCATCCTTTTTTAGTTAAAAAATCAACTACTTGGTTAAATGTAAAACTCTTTTGTAGGGATTTTTTTTCAGGTAGTATTATTTTATTTCAAAATATACCTCTGGTTAAAAATGTAACTACTTTCTTGAAAATTAATGCATAT